>JAHZTW010000108.1:47088-72294 GCA_020283515.1 Alliaria petiolata | reverse complement strand
GTAAGTGTTTTATTGGGTTTTCTTATTGATTTATTATTGGGTTTTCTAAAATATTAGTAGGGTTTTAGGTTTTCTATATAAAAGCGTTGTAATACACTTTCATAATAATAATCAGAAATTTAAGAAAAACTATTCTCGTCTCTTGTCTTCTTTCACTACAAGAAAACATATTTTTCGCGACTCGAAATTGGACAACCTATACAGTCGCTAAATTTAGCGACTAATTACCGACTCATTTGCGACTCATTTGCGACTAATTAAAAGTAGACTCTAATTAGTCGCTAATTTGCGACCAAATATGGAACTCGTCAATTACTCGCTAATTAGAAACTAATGTACGACTAATTGTGAGTCGCCAAACAGTAGTCGCAAAAGAGTCGCAAAATTAGCGACCAATTTGCGACCCAATTGAGTGGGTTGCTAAATACTAACTTTTTAATTGTTAAAAACACGTGTTATTCATATTGGGTTAGAAAAAAATACAGTTTTTCTTTAGTTGAGTTGTCTTTTTTTTTAGTTTTAGTAGTCTATGTTTGTTTTTAGTTAGGTTTGTTTGATTTAAGGATACCATATAAGTACTTTGGTTCAGATTTCAGTTAATATCAGTTGTTTCAGATTCCGTCTAAAAGCATCATAGAGAAAACATTCTTCTAAACTAAAATCTTTCAAGGTGCATCAACACTTCAAAACTTTTATTGCATAAAGGTTCGTGGCTAAATCATGACTGTTTTGTCACAGTTTAAACACGTAAATACCGCGACTATGTAAAATAATTGACACACAACTAAACTTTATCTTTATTAATATTATAATAAAATTAAAATTATGTTAGTGATTTTTAATATTAGAAGATTAATATTTAAACCAAATTTTAACTAAACAATATCTTTGTAAGATTAAGAATTAAACCAATATTTAAATCAAGATTAAGATTTAACTAAACTTTCGCTTTCTAATTATTAGAAAATTAAACCAAAATTTTATGTTAATTAGTTTCAGATTGTAATTTGGATTACTTTTCCCACCATAATTGTTGGTTTATTTTGATTAAACCATCCAATTTGGTTTTTACCACCAAAAGTTTCGGTTTTCCCACCAAATATTTTGGTTTTTCCGGTTTTCATTCTTTTACCAACTTACTCTCTCCCTCTCGACAAAAACACTTATAGAAAAAAACAAACAAGAACTCTCTCCCTCTCTTTTACGAACTCTCTCCTCTCTTCCTCTCTTCCTCTCTTCCTCTCTTCGTCGCCTCCTCTCTTCCTCTCTTCGTCGCTTCCACGCTTCCTCTCTTCGTTCCTTTCTCTATCCACGAATCCCGATGTCTCCTTCTGCCCAAAACCATCGTAACACAGTCACCACCGGCAACACTCCGCCGGATATGTCTTCTTGATCTATAAACGTTTAGGGTAAATGATTTTCCTTTGTATTGTCAATTTTCTCGTTTGTTTGGAGTTTGTATTGGATTTAAGGTTTCGATTTGGGGTTTCAATTTAGGTTTTCGGGTTGGGGTTTCGATTTGAGGTTTTGGTTTGGAGTTTGGATTTGGGGTTTCGTTTGGATTTAGGCATCTTCTTCGGCCACTGGATTACTGTGATTACTGTGAGTTTTCTTGTTATTTTTATTTTTATTTACCCTTTATCAGCTTTTTCAGTTTCTCTATTCGATTTCTATGGTTTGTTTGTTTTCTCATGGAAAATCTTTTGGGGAGGGTTTCCTTGTGTGGTAGTAGCTTAATCGAGGATTCGAGATCCGTTTACCATGCTGGATTTCAGTGAAATAGAATGATGATTGATCCCTGGGCTGTGCCCCAGATTCATGTAAGTGACTATTCAGTTCCTGGCTATGAATTACAGTTTGATATCTTCTAAAGAAACCTGTTTAACTTGCTCAGATTAGAGAAACATACCATGGTTGCTGTTATGTGACTTAATTTCTTATGGTTGACTGTTGATATATACTTCGTTCATTGGTCAACAATCCAACCAGACACTAATTTTTCCCCTTTGGTGAGTGTAGGTAAGTTCTGATTTTGTGGGTTTGACTGGTCTAGAATCCATGGATTGACATCAATTTCTTTCTGGTTAGAAAAGATTAGTAATGGATATGATGTGCTTGCATTGTGATTGTTGTCTCTCTTCTAAAATGTTTGCTGTGACTTCTTTACCTTAGTTTAGATCTATAAATCCACTAATTTGGTATTTCATTTCCTTTTGGTTTACAGCCGGATATGGAACGAGACTTGGTTGTCGAGCTTCTTCTACAAACCATTTTGGTATGGGTCTCTAATGTCTCGTGATGTTCTTGTTAACTTGTTTCTTTCAGCTTGTTAAAATTGAATATGGATTGGTAAAAGTAGCTAGCAATCAAATAAAGGTCTTCGAGAGACGAAGATAAACCCTTTTTGTCTTGTTGTCCTGTTAGTGAAGCTTCAGATAAACCCTTTTTGTCTTGTTGTCCTGTTAGTGAAGCTTCAGATAAACCCTTTTTGTCTTGTTGTCCTGTTAGTGAAGCTTCAGATGTATGATTGATTAGAGTTCTTGTGAAAACCCATTGGCTTTTAATGCTAATGAGAGTGGAAATTTTGATGCAGGTTTAGTGATCATTGCAGGAAACAATAATGGACCTAACGAAGCTGAAGCCTCCACATATCACTTTTTATTGATCCGCATTTTCTGTCTTCATCACACTTCATTTGGCTACCACATTCTCAACATGTAAGTTCCAATCAAGTTCTTAGCTTTGGCTTAAATAAGTTAATATGCTGCTGTTCCTATTATTGGCTGCGCTCTCCTTCACGTCCTGTCATCAGAGACTTTATGCAGCATATTGTTCAGGTTAGACTACTTTTAAAATGAAGACTTGCAATCGTTTGACTAATCAAATCATTTTCTCTTGTCCATCTAACTAACTAGATTGCTGCGTTTTGAGTATATAATTACTACAGGGGCAGAGGCATGTCTTGGAAACTGACGAATGGCTTAGAGTGGAGGTAGTGTCTATGCTTTTGGGGACCCTGCAACCATCAACCAACGTAGAGTCATGGTACCGTTTTGTATAATTGTATAAGACGTTAGTATAATGTTAGTATAAGACTTATGTTTGTAAGACTTGATGTATTGTAACACTTGTTTTGGTAAGATGTTTGTATAAGACTTGTTTGTTGTGTGTGAGTTTTAAATACAAGTTTGTTATAAGCCTTTTTTTAGATTCAAAATTCATTATTACAAACAAAATACCAAAACCAAAAATCGCCAAAATGTTTTTATTAAATAAAGTTCTTAGTCGCTAATTGGTCGCAAATGCAATCACAAAACGGTCGCTAAGCAGTCGCAATACGTAGCGACTAATTAGCAACTACATATTTTAGTCGCTACATTTTGCGACTAATTTGCGACTGTTTTCACTCGACATATAAGTAGTCGCTTATTAGTCGCAATTTTGCGACTACTTCGCGACTATTGGAATTAGCGACTGATGTAAGACTCGGTATGAGACTTAAGGCAGACGGAAGATGGGATCTATAAGCTGGCTTTCACGCTCTCTCTTATAGATCAATGGATGGTGATGATAGAACAAGACTTGAATCCACAAGACTTGAGCCGAGATGGTGTCAAACAAGCTGGCTTTCACGCTCTCTCTTGTTGGACGGTTAAAGGGGAAGTGATGGTGGATCGAATGGCACCACAGAGAGATGGAGGGTCTCTGATACTGCACAAGCACTTGGCCTTGGTGAATCACACACGCAAGAACACAAGCAAACAAGAACAAGCGGCGGCTACGGCTAGGTCTTTTAGAAGAACTACGTTATTTTATTGATGATCAAAAGGTAACCAAAAATACAATGCTGCAGGGGAGCTTTATAAACAGCTCGTCAGCTAGCCCTAAGGCCGAAATATAAAAACAAAACGACATCACCAGAAACACAAAAAGAAACAAAACGCAAAAGGCAAAAATACATCAAAAATGGAAAGTTCACTTAAAACTAAAAATAAAAGAAACTAAGTCTACTCTTGCGGCCTTCTTCTGGGGCTCGATCATGGGGCTCTTGGACGTGCTAAGTACCGCTGGGACAAGTCAGATTAGTTGGACAAATTGTATAAAACGTGTATACCTGGTTTTGGCGCGCAATGTCCTGAAATGCATCCTTGGTGGTTGTGTCTGGTCCTGGTCCGTTCCATGCTGTCTTCTTGATGATTCCATCTTCTTGATGTCCAGTGAAGTCAAGCTGGTAGCAATCTTCAAGTTCCTTCCCGTGGTTAGCTCCAAAAACGTCTTCTTGCTCCATTTGCTCTCTCTCGGCTTCAAGGCTTGTTTCCGCGGTATCTTGAGGCTGAGACGTGATCTCCACGAGATTCTTGCTGTGTTGGACTCCATTATCTGTCAAGTAGTCAGACATACCTTGGTTTGTTCGAGGCTGGTCATCTTTGAGGCTCAACCTTGCAAAATCCTCCAATATGTCCATCTCGGGTGCTTTGGAGCTATCTTTGAGGCCGGCTCGTGGTGGTGGATTTCTGAACGTGTCTCCCAGCTCCATGGTGTTCAGGAGGGTCTCCACAGCTACATTGAACCCTTCTCTAAGTCTCCTGGTCTTGGACCGTGTCATTGGTGAAGACTTGACCGTCGGTACTAGCTCGTTGGTCTCGGCTAGGTCGATGTCCTCATCATTCCCTCTCTCTTCAGAAGGTTTTGTCCTCAAAACTGCTTCATCTGCATCATAAGGAGATAAGTCAGTAACATTAAAGCTATGAAAAATGTTAAACTCACCTGGCAGCTCCAAGCGGTATGCATTGTCATTGATCTTCTCTAGCACTTTGAATGGGCCGTCTCCTCTCGGTGCAAGCTTTGAACTCCTTTGGCGTGGGAACCTCTATGTTCTCATGTGTAGCCAGACCCATTCTCCAGGCTCAAACGTCAATGCCTTGCGTCCCTTATCAGCTTGTCTCTTGTATCCCTCGGTTTTCTTCAAGATATTTTCCCTTGCTTTCTCATGGAGTTTCTTTACAAACTCTCCTTTCCTGAGGCCATCTAAGTTAACTTGCTCAACTTGGGGAATTGGCGAGAGATCAAGAGGGGTTAGTGGATTAAAACCATAAACTACTTCAAATGGTGACATCTTAGTAGCAGAATGAGTGGCATGATTATAAGAAAACTCAATAAATGGCAAACAATCTAACCAAGTTTTTAAATTTCTACCAAGTGTTACTCTAAGTAAAGCAGAAAGTGTACGGTTTACCACTTCAGTTTGTCCATCCGTTTGTGGATGACAAGTTGTAGAGAACAGCAGCTTGGTACCAAGCTTCCTCCACAAGGTTCTCCAAAAGTGGCTTAGGAACTTAGTGTCTCGGTCAGAGACAATGGTCCTAGGTACTCCATGCAAGTGTACCACTTCTTTAAAGAACAGATCGGCCGTTTGCGTAGCATCATTGGTTTTGTCACACGGTATAAAGTGTGCCATCTTTGAAAACCGATCCACAACAACAAAGATTGAATCCTTGTGTCTGATCTTAGGCAAACCTAGCACGAAATCCATAGAAATATCCACCCATGGTGCGTTAGGAATAGGTAAAGGTAAGTAAAGACCATGAGGATGTAACCTGGATTTGGCTTTATGACAAGTAACACATCTGGCGCAGTGTCTCTCTACATCTTTCTTGAGATGCGGCCAATAGAAATGATCAAATACCACTGCCAATGTCTTGTCCACGCCGAAGTGACCCATCAGACCTCCACCGTGTGCTTCTTTGAGTATTAAGTCTCTCATTGAACTCTGAGGTATGCACAAGCGTTTGTCCTTGAAAAGAAACCCATCTTGTAAATAGAACGAGCCGAAAGCTCCTTTACCGCATGATTGATAAGCTTCTCCTAGCTCTGGATCATCTTTATATAGCTCTTTTAGATGCTCAAAACCCAGCACTTTTGCTTCCATGGTGGAGATCAATGCGTGTCTCCTTGAAAGTGCATCGGCTACCACGTTTTCTTTCCCTTTCTTGTACTTGATTACATACGGTAATGTCTCTATAAACTCTAACCACTTAGCATGCCTCCTCTTGAGGGAAGTCTGTCCTCTCAAATGCTTAAGGGTCTCGTGATCAGTATGGATAATGAACTCCTTGGACAGCAAGTAATGCTGCCAAGTCTCTAATGCCCGAACCAAGGCATAGAGTTCTTTATCATACGTAGGGTAGTTTAGTGTAGCCCCTCTGAGCTTTTCACTAAAGAACGCTACTGGCCTCTTCCTCTGATGTAGCACTGCTCCAATGCCTAGACCGGATGCATCACACTCTACTTCAAACATTTCTTCAAAGTCTGGTAAGGCTAGAACCGGGGCTTGCGTGAGTCTTTCTTTCAGTGCATTGAAGGCTGTTTCTTAAGCTGATCCCCACGAGAATGGTGTGTTCTTCTTGATCACAGCCGTGAGTGGTGCAGCTACGGTGCTGAAGTCCTTCACAAAACGTCTATAAAAACTCGCCAAACCGTGAAAGCTTCTTACATGACCGATTGTAGTTGGTGTTGGCCATTCTCTGATTGCTTTGTCTTCTCCTCATCTACTTGTAGTCCCTGTTCACTTACTACAAAGCCTAAGAACACAAGCTGATTAGTACAGAAGGTGCACTTCTTAAGGTTAGCATAAAGGCCTTCCTTGCGAAGTGATTTAAGCACTAGTTCGAGATGCTTGAGATGATCAGTTAAGTTCTTGCTATATATAAGTATGTCATCAAAATAAACTACTACGAATTTACTTATATAAGAACGCAGAACCTGGTTCATGAGACGCATAAATGTACTTGGGGCATTGGTCAGGCCGAACGGCATGACAAGCCACTCGTACAAGCCTTGCTTGGTCTTGAATGCGGTTTTCCACTCATCTCCTTCACGCATTCGGACCTGATGGTATCCACTCTTGAGGTCGACCTTTGAGAAGACTGTGGATCCACTTAGCTCATCCAGCATGTCATCTAGACGCGGTATGGGGTGGCGGTATTTGATGGTGATGTTGTTTATAGCTCGGCAGTCCACGCACATCCTCCATGTACCGTCTTTCTTTGGAACTAGAAGCACAGGCACGGCACAAGGACTGAGGCTTTCTCGGATATATCCCTTGTCCATCAAGTCTCTCACTTGCTTCTCTAGTTCCTTAGTTTCCTCCGGATTCATCCTATAGGCTGGTTTGTTGGGTAAGGCAGAACCGGGAACAAGATCTATTTGGTGCTCTATGCCTCGGATTGGTGGCAATCCAGATGGTATCTCATCAGGGAACACGTCCTTGAACTTGTTTAGAACAGCTATGACTTCGGCAGGCAGTTCTAATTCAATTGTTCCTGAACTTAGACATTCTTTGAATAGCATTAGTAGCACGGTGCCCTTTGTATATAGGGTCTTATGAATTGTATTTGCAGATAAGTATAGACTAGACTTACTTACCTCGGTCTCCCTGCTCATTCGGACTTGTAACTCATGTACCTCAGATGGAGTGAGAGGCGCAAGGTTATACTTCTTGTCCTTGAATGTGAATGAGTTGTGATTGGTGCGGCCATGGTGGTGAGAAGCTCGGTCAAATTGCCACGGTCTTCCCAGCAGAATGTGCCCAGCTTGCATTGGGACCACGTCACAAGTGACTTGGTCTTGATATTTGCCCACGCTGAATGGCACAGAAACTTGCTCCACGATCTTTAGCTCCGTTTGATCACTGAGCCAACGTAGCTTATATGGTCTCGGATGCTTAGTCTTTTCCAATCCTAATTTTTCCACCATATACTTGCTAGCCACGTTAGTACAAGAACCACCATCTATGATTAGGTTACATACCTTTCCTTGGATGGTACATCTTGTATGAAAGATGTTTTCTCTTTGTACTTTCTCTTCGGGGTTGATGAGAACACTTAGTACTCATCTGGTCACTAGCATCTCGCCGGTGTCAGGGTACTGAATGTCATCACTATGATCACTAGCATCATCCTCTTGTTCATCTTGAGACTCGTAGTCTCCACTAGGCGTAAGGATCATCACCCTCTGGTTCGGACATTCCCTTGCCATGTGTCCTCTGCCTTGACACTTAAAACAAGTTATGTCACGAGTTCTTTGATTAGTACTAGGGAACTTACCTTGCTCTGGTCGGTTGAACTTAGGAGCCTCGGTATTCTTTCCCTTGAATCTAGAATCAATCTCCACGGCTTTCCCTTTGTCTAGAGTCCTAGAACTACTTGATCCTCACGGTTGAGATGATTTGTTGCGGCTGGTGAGGGATGTCTTGCGTTTGATCTGCTGCTCCACTTGCACAGAGAGATGCAATAGCTCATGCATTCCACTGTTTTGGAGTCTCTCCACCTTTCTTGCAATCCTCTCTTGCAAACTGTCAATGAATTGAGCCATCAAAGCCTCCTCGGATTCTTCTAACTCAAGTGAGTTCATCAGTTTTTCAAACTCCTCGAAGTATTCATCAACGCTCCTGGTTCCCTGAGATAGCTTACGAAAACGTTTCTGTAAGTCTCTGTGATAATGTTCAGGGACATACCTTTGCCTTAGGAGGAACTTCATGTCACTCCAATTAGCTACCGGACCAAAACGTTGCCTTCTCCTTTCGGCTACGCTTCTGTCCCACCATGCAAGTGCATTCTCCGTGAGATTTGCTGCAGCTACAGCCACTCTCTTGCGCTCCACGTATCCATAGCACTCAAAGATGTGCTCTAGACGTCTCTCCCAATCCAGATACACTTCTGGATTTGATTTCCCTGCAAAAGTAGGAGGGGTTAGCTTAATCTCATGGTTCTGTTCACGGAAATCTACTTCCCTTGCTGGATTTCTCCTTAGAGGATCTTGTCTCCTCTGGTTTCGGTGAATGAGAGGGTCCTGGACATCATCCTCCAAGTCCGGCATCTCCTCTTCTTGGCCGTTCTGTTGTAGAGGCTCTCCTCTGATCGGAGCTCTCCTTGGTGGTGGAGCCTCCATTCGGTCAATCCTTTCACTAAACTCCTGTCGCATGGTGCCCATCTGTTGGCCCATGTTTCTCATCTCTTCCCTCAGTGCTGCCATCATTTGTAACACAGCATCTTGGGGAACTCCTTCTCCATCCGTCATGTTGCACTCGGTGCTGCTAGTCCTTGCACAAACTCAGCAAACAGATCAAAGTACCACGGCAAATAAACTCAATCAAGACAGAAACGCAACTAGCCTATTCAAACAATCAAGCGGATGCTATAACTGTTTAAACAAACTAAGCCAAAAGCAGCAACACTGGAAAACAAAACTTTTTATGATTTTAGATTTTATAAAACGAAACTGATGCAACAGAAACAAAGAAACTAGCAACTTAGCAAAATGAAAACGTTTTTATGGGTTTTAGGATTTAATGAAAGCAAATAAACAAAACCAGCAAACAAAACAGAAACAATTCTTTTGGGGTTTTCTTTTTGGACTAAATAGAAACTAAACAACCTAATGAAACAAGCAGACACGATTTTTATGGGTTTTCTTTTAATGAAACAAAACAGAAACAGAAAACTAACAAAGCAGAAATAATGAATCTAAAAGGATAGGGGTAAGAAAACCAAAGGTAGAACCTTTGGCTCTGATACCAGATGATGTAAGACTCGGTATGAGACTTAAGGCAGGTGGAAGATGGGATCTATAAGATGGCTTTCACGCTCTCTCTTATAGATCAATGGATGGTGATGATAGAACAAGACTTGAATCCACAAGACTTGAGCCGAGATGGTGTCAAACAAGCTGGCTTTCACGCTCTCTCTTGTTGGACGATGAAAGGGGAAGTGATGGTGGATCGAATGGCACCACAGAGGGATGAAAGATCTCTGATACTGCACGGATACTCAGCCTTGGTGAATCACACACGCAAAGGCAAAAGCAAGGACAAGAACAAGCGGCGGCTTGAGCTTTAGGTTGAACTGCGTTATTTTATTGATAATGTAGGGTAGCCAAAGATACAATGCTGCAGGGGAGCTTTATAAACAGCTCATCAGCTAGCCCTAAGGCCGGAATTAAAATCAAAACGACAACACCAGAAACACAAAAAGAAACAAAACGCAAAAGGCAAAATACATCAAAAATGGAAAGTTCACTTAAAAAACTAAAAATAAAAGAAACTAAGTCTACTCTTGCGGCCTTCTTCTGGGGCTCGATCATGGGGCTCTTGGACGTGCTAAGTACCACTGGGACAAGTCAGATTAGTTGGACAAATTGTATAAAACGTGTATACCTGGTTTTGGCGCGCAATGTCCTGAAATGCATTCTTGGCGGTTGTGTCTGGTCCTGGTCCGTTCCATGCTGGTTTCTTGATGATTCCATCTTCTTGATGTCCAGTGAAGTCAAGCTGGTAGCAATCTTCAAGTTCCTTCCCGTGGTTAGCTTCCAAAACGTCATCTTGCTCCATTTGCTCTCTCTCGGCTTCAAGGCTTCTTTCCGCGGTATCTTGAGGCTGAGACGTGATCTCCACGAGATTCTTGCTGTGTTGGACTCCATTATCTGTCAAGTAATCAGACATACCTTGGTTTGTTCGAGGCTGGTCATCTTTGAGGCTCAGCCTTGCAAAATCCTCCAATATGTCCATCTCGGGTGCTTTGGAGCTATCTTTGAGGCCGGCTCGTGGTGGTGGATTTCTGAACGTGTCTCCCAGCTCCATGGTGTTCAGGAGGGTCTCCACAGCTACATTGAACCCTTCTCTAAGTCTCCTGGTCTTGGACCGTGTCATTGGTGAAGACTTGACCGTCGGTACTAGCTCGTTGGTCTCGGCTAGGTCGATGTCCTCATCAGCGACGAAATATTAGATACTACTTATTTTAGTCGCAAATTAGTCGCAAAACTTTGTTTAGCGACTGCTTAGCAACTGTTCTTGTAGTCGCGAAAAGCTTATTTTCTTGTAGTGTATCAAATTGGCCTCCAATTCATCTCGACATTCAACGCCCCTTAAGATCGAGATCTTCAAATAACATTGAAACAGTTGCAAAATCTTTTGAACAGACCCCACAACAACCACTCACTCCTAATTGGCCATTCTTCACTCTCTTTTACTATTCCACGCCGGCGTAGAAAACAAAGACTTAAAGTTTCATTAAGGGTGGATTAGGTATTTCACCTCATGAAATACAACTCAAAGTCACCCATTAGTTACAAGTGCCTTTTTCTAAGAAACAAACTCATAAGTGCCTTTAAATGTAAATGACTCTACAAATTCTCTCCTAATAATAATCAATTGCTTTTTGAATATTGATTCAATGTTTTCATGTTCTTGAATTGTTCTAATAACTCATTGCTTTTGGAGTATTAGTTCAACCACTACAAGAAACACATGCGTTTTACGAGGGCCGAATTCGTGGCAAATTCGTCGTAAATCGACATTAGCCACGAATTTGCGACGAAAGTTTAATCGTCGGTAATCGATTGTCGCGAAAGCAAATTCGTCGCAATTTCGTCGTTAATTTTGGGAGATCCAGATTTCGTCGTTAATAGTGTCGTCGTAAATACGTCGTTAAATCGCGAGGTACAGAGTTCGTCGTAAATCTGTGGCACATTGAGAGGAAAATAATTGTAGTAAATTCGTAGCAAAATAATAATCGTCGTAAAATCGTGGCAAAATGAGGGGAAACAAATCGTAGTAAATTCGTAGCAAATGAAAATTCGTCGTAAATTCGTAGCAAATCAATCGTAGTAAATTCGTGGCAAAATAAACAATCGTTGTAAAACCGTTGCAACAGAGTTCGTCCTTAAATCGTGGCAAACTCATTTTCGTCGTAAATACATAGTAAACTTTTAAAATTAAAAAAAAAAATATTTACAAAAAAGAAAATATATAATTAAAATTTAAAATAAAATTTAAAAAAATATTTTTGGTTTTTAAGAAAAATAAAATAAAACTACTCTAGGCCATATTCAAAATCCGGGATAGTCCGTCGTGCTTCTTCAGTAGCTTCAGCCGCAAGGCGGCGTGATTCGCGTTCTTGCTCGGTCAAGTCATCCTCGGTCGAATGGCTGGGCCCGGCATGTGTTGTTGCCGCTCGTCGTCTCCGCTTCTCTTGCAAGAGTGCGGCGATCTGGGGATTTCCCATTGCCATTATCTCGAAGATAGCGTCGTACTCCGAAAGTTCAGCCTTGACTTGTTCTTGATATTCGGTTTGATTTTGTTGGAGAGTCGATATCTTGGCACGTAGGACGACCGGATCATCTTCGGCGGACCGCTGAGGGGCAAAAGACGAAGCAGACGGGACATGATGAATAGATCCTATCCCTACGACTTTCTCCTTTCTCTTAGGGGCAACCTAGATTTTAAAAAAATAAACAAATTATGATTAGAAAAAAAAATATAATAATAAAAGATATATTATTATTATACCTTCTCGTAGATCCGATCGATGTCGGGAGTGGTCAACCCCCCGGATTGCACCGAAGAACCGCCAGGTGATGTCTGAGACATCTGGGACTCTCGCTCGGCAATCCTCGCCGTGACTTCGTTGTAGATCCTCTCGGCCTTGTCAGAGACAAAGAGCCTGACGCCTTCTTGCGATGTGTCTTCATGTTCTTGGTCAATGATTCTCGAAGAAGTTGATTTCCTTAAGTTAAAGCAAGAGTATTGATGGAGAGAATGTGGTATTGATTCATGAATACACATGTTGCTTGTCAATTTAAGATGTTTATGGAAAAGCTAAAAAAACAAGTTTTTATCATTAAAAGATGTTAAAACCAAACTCAAACAATTTTTTATAATTAGGTAACACAATCTTAGCAAAAACAAAAAAGTTACGCAATACAATTTCTGGATCTAATCAACAAACCATAACTTTGCTCGTGAAACAACCGAGAATGATAGGTGGTATGTAGTTTGGGAACAACTTTAATATTCAGGTTTTATGAGAAATCATTAGATAAAAAAAATAAAAAATTAGTCTAAATTTTAAATATAGTTTTATTTTGGGATAACTGCAATTTAACCCTCAAACTAAATTAATTTTATAAGATCGACCTTTAAGTTTTTGACAGAATTCAAAACTAAGTCGTTTTTATTAGAAAAAAAACAATTTCAAAAATCCAAAACCTGAAACCTTGAACCTCTAAAATATTCGAATAGGAGATCAACCAATTAGCCGAAAATAAGATTTAAAGTACTCCTGATCTTAAAAAGATCAAAGTTTGCCCTAGTTTTCTCTCTGACACAGAAAACGAGGTAGCCGTTTTGAAGACCTCCGCCAACCAGAATGGACATCCCCAGCCGGATCTCCGCCGCTCACCTCTTCCTTTAGGCTCGCCGGTGGTCTTGGTCTCGGGATCTCCTCTTCTCCGGCGAGTTTTTGTACGGCTGCTCCCCACCTCTCTCTCCGACGTTTAAATCGACATGATCTACGGAGCTTTTGAGTACTGAGTTTCCGATCTGTCTTTTCACTACGTCGGAGCGGTCTGCTCAAGCATCACCTCTCTCTCTCCACCGGATGATTCTCCCTCCAGAGCAACCGACCCCTTCCTCTCTTTCGGAGCCACCGGACCGCCGGATCCGCCGGACCTACGGGCTAGATTTCTCTTGCCATCTTCGATCTCTCAACCTTTCACTCACTCTCCTTCATCGTCAACTGCTCTGGCTCTCCTCTCCGAAGTAATAGTTAAGGTCGCTAGCTTTCCTTGCCCAGATCCACCGTGCTTCACTTCTGCTACGGCAAGACTAATTGGAGTCAACATCTGCTCCAGCGAAATGGAAAGCTCTCTTCTCCCCTCTCCTTCGACGCCATTCACACATCTCCTCCGCTTGTCTCCTTCGTTTGCTGCTTTTTTAGTTCCGCTGGCTAGAGATCTCTTACTGACGATGAATCAGAAGCTCAAGCTTCTCTCTCTTCCTGGGCTTTTCCCTTGTAATCCGATTTCACTTCCTGGGTCCGACTCTTGTAACTTTTTATGTGCTTCAGTTGCTGCAAATCTTCTTAGGCATTCAGCCGAGATGAATGCAATCTCAACTAGGAAGAGTTGTATACCTTTTTTGGTCAATCCTTGCTCTGTGGAATATTGGTTTGACCCAGCCGAGTGTCGTCTTCTTCACTTCTCTCCACCAATCACTGCCGCTCAGCCGTGCACAACCATATCTCAAAGCTTTGACCAACCGAAGCTTCTAGTCCTACTCCTCGCCGGTGAAGGGACAACGGACAACTTGTTCCCGTCTTTAACTTCATTCCGATTTTAGTCCGGCGTTGTACTCTCTTGGGCTCAGCCCAGATCCGTTCCGTAGCGAGTTTCAATCCTAAGGTTCATGTATCTTTTATGCTCGGCTACGTGTTAATTTTGTCCTCCCAATGGGAGACACTTCCTTCACCGCCTTTCCTTTCTATGAGAGGTAACATGTTTTCGGTTTCAAAGCCGAGGAATTTCTCCTCCTTTATGGAGCGAGTGTTGTTAAGCTCTGCCTTATCGGCCTTGGCTTTAGCCTTGCGAGCGATTGTTGACCATTCTTTGGTCTTGGGTTTAAAGAATAATGGTTTCAAGTCTGCTTCTCTCCAAAACTTATCAATTCGATGTCTCGTGGACGGGGATTTGTTTGATGTAGTTATGGCGTTTGGAATTGTGACATCTCCAGCTTCGGGCAAGAATTCTAGTTTCCTGAACATGTTCTCAGGATTTAGTAATCATGTCTTCCTATCTACTCAAAGGAAGAAACAACTTTGTGTTGTGTTTCTGAATCTATCTTGTTATCTATTTCTTGTATTAGTTCTCAGGTGGCCTGTTTACGTTTGGATTCAACAACTTTGTGTTGGATCATTCTATGCTCTGTAAGATGTAACCAAACTTGAGATCTATAAAATCAAGTGTTTGAACAAAAAAAAAAGGGGAGATCAACCAATTGAGCTAATTGAATTATCTGGTATATTGTAAAATCGAAAATCAAATTTATAACGAGGGCCATTGCTTGCTTTAACAATCACTGAAGAAAGATTCAACCTTCAGATGATAGAACACAAAGTGTACTACAGAGCAACGCTAAATGCATCGGTATAGACTGAAAAATTACAATATTTGTTATCTAGTGGGCGTAATACTTCTCTAGAAATCTGTCCAATGCTTTGAAGAGACTTCAAATCATCCTCAGTTTTGTTGAATTCCTTTTTAGCTGCTCTTAGATTTTCCCAGCTGCATAAGCACAAGACCCAGAAATTATAATCTCAATTACAAACTCACACCCAAATCAATAAAACTCCAGATCGAACTCAAAATTACTAAGTGGTATCAATTAATTTCGAAACCCCAAAACCCATAGAATCACGTCAAGCAGCATAAATTCCAAGAATTTTTCATGAACCCTAGATTCAGTCTCACTGAAGAGCTTATAAACTAAGCCCAAAAATAGAAGAAGACGATTAGAGAATAAAGACGGTTTTTGAAATCGAACCTGTACGGACACGGGATCCGCGCTCCTTGTGATGTACGAGCTTCTTCCAGTACTCGGCCACCGCCGCGGTACGGCGTCTAACAGCTTCGTCTCCGTCGCTCATCCTTCTTCTACACTTCTAAACCGGGTCATGAAAACCGGGTCGGGTTCGAAGCTTGAGAAATTCGATTAATGAGATAACTTATAACTGTGTTGATTTTATAAAATTTAAAATAATTCACTTAGCAAAATAATTCATTGGTTAATCTTATGTTCGAATATTCTTGAAGTTGGAGGTTTGAATCTCGGTTTCAGATTTTTGAAATTGATTTCTTTTTGATCTTGCAAAATTAATTCAGTTTGAAGGTTAAAGTGCAATTATCCCTTTTATCTTTCAAGCTGGTTTGAATTTTGTGTAGTTAAATTTCTTTTTCTTCCAATATTTTTTCATTTTTTCATCCAATTTTTTTCTTTTTTCAAACCAAAAAAGAAATATGAAGGAGCTAAAGAAAGATATTTTCAAATGAAACAAAAGTACCAAAAGCATATATGAAACGTTTCTTAAAAATCAAAGGTCGAGGGAATACCCTATCAAATCTTCCAAACCTGAAACCTTAAACCTTAAACCGCCAACTCAAAAAGGCCTCTGTTTCGTTCCCATTGCCCTTCCCTTCAAGGCTTCTCCATAAAGCTCAATAGCTTAATCTTAGTCGGAAGGTAGAATAATCCGGTTACAAACATCAATCATCAACCTTGCGTTTGCCGCCTTCTGTTCCCACCTCTGCTTCGGTATCGGTGGTTGCTCATGAAAAAATTGCGAAGTCCCCTGCTCGAGATGGCTGCAGCCGAACGTGGTTGAAGACGGTTCATGTCAAATGCTCCAAGCGATTCCAGATCAAAGTATCCACCTTCCAAAGAATCATCCGAGTCAAGATCATCATCATCATAAGCATTGTTGTACGGCTCGATCACATAGTCTCCAAAAACCATAGCTCCAGGTGTTGACGACATGACTGTGCTAATTACATCACTCCTCTCCCTCTCAACTTCAAGCTTCTTCCATTTCTCCTCTAGCACAGGGTCTATGGCTCTTGGTTTAGCTCTCGGGTGAACCGCCTTAACGTGCTTTTTGAGCTGTCTATAGCTTCCGAAAAACGAACAGTTGTCATTCATGCATGCCCTTTTCTTAGAATTCAGATACTTCCGCGAATCTTCCACAATAGTCCAACCTTTCACCTGACCCCTACAAAGCGGGCACAAAAGCTCTGGCGGTTTGTCGCTTTTCTCATCCTTTGCATACGCTTTTTTGTACTGCTCTAGACAATTAGAGAACCGGTTTCCCGTGGCACACATGTAAGGACGGCATCCTTTGTGGTAAGATTCGCAGAGGAGTATAACCGAATTGTGAGGTATCTCAAGACAGACAGGGCATGTCACACCCTTCCAAGCTTTTCCTTTCAAAGCCTTCCTATGTCTCTTCACCTGGTTTTCTTTGCTAATAGCCTTTTTAATTTTGTTAAGAGCGTACGGACCCTCTCCAGACCGATAATGGACTCCATCTGCATTAACTCTCCCCATCTGACAACATAATCAGATATATTAAGAAATAGAATTGAGAAAACACTTCACAAGACTCTTACCGAGCAATCAACAATCCTATACAAAATCACATGCGGCAAACATAAAAGACGCACCAACTACAGAGTTTATGTTCTCTGACATGATTCGCAATGAAACTGGTGGAAAGACTGGAGTCAAAGAGCATTGTGCAACAATGCCTATTTCTCACAACCTAAGAGTTTCACTTCTTTGATCATGATCCAAGAACTACTAAATCGAAATTTAAAACCTCAGACTGTATTGATTATAACACAACAAGCAGAAACTAATCCAAGACAAGAATGCTTCTACTCCCAAAAAAGTCAAAATAGAGTCTTGTATCAATGCAGATGGGATAAGCCCAAGAAAACACATTTGGACCCCAAAGAAAGAACACAATCCTAAATGATTCTTTCCGTAAGTGTAGCATACTTACCTTGCCCTACACACCATCCTACCCAAACCCACCCCATCTTAATGCGATGATATGCCAGCGGAGCTTTATCGGCGGGTAACAAACCACAACTTTCAAGGTTCTCGCCGACAGCATTGGCTCAAACTCTACAGGATTTTCCTGCTCAGGAACTTCGAACATAATAAGATTCTGGATAATACATACGTAACACCAGAGATAAGAAACCAAAAACTAGTGCGACGATAAGCAGTAGAAGGAAAGATATCCACTAACTACACCTTCTTGGAACAAAAACAGGATTCCTAAACAAAGTGATCGTAGTTTCATTTCTGAACTCTTAGCTAATCCAAAGTGATCGTAGTTTCATTTCTGATCTCTTAGCTAATCCAAAGTGATCCTAGTTTCATTTCTGAACTCTTAACTAATCCAAAGTGATCATTTTTTATTTTTGAATTCTGAACTCTTAACTAACCCAAAGTTCTGCCCTTTGACAATAAATTTGACCTAAATTTAGTACTTTCAATTTCAACAGTATGTATTCTTAATCAAACAATCCCACGAGTGAAGCATCGTTCAAACGAAAATGAAGTACAAACATAAACCCCAAGCACGAAAGAGAGCAAAAGATACAAAATTTCGATTGATAAATCTGCGAAACAGTATCAGAATGGTGAAACAGAGAGATAACAAAAGGCAAAAAGCCGAGATCTTGTGAATGTATGACTAAAAAGATTAAGCGAAAAACAAACAGAATATCAAATCGTTGTAACCCTAATTCAGAAATCTCAGAAGAAAGATCGAGACAAGGCAAAAACGATAAAGAAAACTCCCAAGAACTCACTAGAAACAGATCGACAATCTATGAGATCGAATAGCTTAGAAAACGAGCGTACCCGGATAATCGGAAGCGTCAGATTCCGGCGGATGAGGGGTTGTTAGATTACGGGGATAGCGGAGGAGACGCCCTAAGCGGCGGTCTCAACGGTGGCGATAGTGTAAATCTGTCGCCGAGAGATATCAGTGTTTATAAGGCTTAACTTTTCGGCGTTGTTCAATGCTGTTTGAGATTTCACAGGCCCATTATTTCTCAGGGCCCGTAGGCCCAATACTTGAGATTGTAAATGTGGGAGTTGGTTAAAAAGAAAGAAAATAAAAATCCGATTCTCACACAGAGAGGCTTCTAAAGACGAATAAAAACCCGTTTCTTCTTCTTCTTCTTTTTTTTTTTAATTTGACAAAAAAAAAAACCATTTTCTTCTCTTGGCACAACCACGTTATCAGATTATATAAAGTCTATGCCACGCGTATATACCATAGGAGCTTATTTAGTTCAATGGTTAAGTTTCCTTTCGATTAATCATGTATATAAATACATTGTAAATCATTTGGTGGATTAATGAGAAAACCGTTTTAACAAACTCTAATATGGTATCAGAGCTATAAGCGTTTTTTCACTCTTTTCTCGGAAAATTGCCTTGATTTTCCAAAAAATATGTGCTCTTAAGCCTTCCGCACACATTTTTCTTTCAATTCACCTCTGATTTCTTCGGAATCTTCCGAGAAATCCTTCTTTCGATTTGATCGCAACTCCATTTCAGCTTGTTGTGTCCAGCTTTCCTCGATTTCATCAAAATGGTGAAGAAAGGGACCAAGCTCAAGAATCGATCAATTCCTTCCGATCACGACGACGATACTTCACCTCGCGACGGTAAATCTTCTTCGAGCAAGAATTCTTCAAGTAAGGAGGTTCCGCGATGTGATTCTCATTCTCCGATTGCTATCAATCGTATTTTCACAGGTCCTGATTTAATCGATAGCATAATCCTTTCTGTTTGTTATCTGGTGATCATCCTGGAATGTTTTTGGTATCTGATATTCTTATTGGAGAAAATTACAACACCTGGATAATCAATATACGAACAAGTCTAGAGGCTAAGAATAAGATAAGCTTTGTTGATGGTTCTTTGTCGAGACCTCTTAAATCAGATTCTCTGTATAGGATATGAACTCGTTGCAATAGAATGGTCAAAGCATGGATCCTAAATGTTGTTTCTAAGCACATTTCGGCAAGCATTCTTTACTTTGATGATGCCTCTGATATGTGGACTGATTTTCACAATCGATTTCACAAAAGTAACCTTCCCTTGATTTACAATCTGGATAATGAAATCTCTTCATTACGTCAAGGTGACGTGGATCTATCTGAATACTACACCAAGATGGTTACTCTTTGGGAACGATTGGCTTGTACAAAGAATCTAATTGAGAAAGGTGGTTGAGGATGTTCTCAAGTGCAGAAACTCTTAGCTGATCATGAAACTACTCGTATTGTTCAATTCTTGATGGGTCTAAATGATGAGTTTGCTGCAACTCGTACTCAGATTCTCAACACTAAACCTCGTCCTTCATTATCAGACATGTATAACATGTTAGATCAGGATGAAGGACAAAGGAAGAAAAGCAGTTCAGAATGTGAATCCATCTGCATTTCAAGTGCAAAGTCAAATCCCTGCTCAAGGAAATCGTTTTCATCAAGGTCATAAGTCAAGACCAACTTGCTCGCATTGTGGTTTGGCAGGTCACTCTGTTGATCGTTGCTACAAAGTCCATGGTTATCCTCCTGGTTGGAAACCAAAGAACCAGAGACAACCACAACGTTTCTCTGCTCCTATTGCAGCAAATTTGGCTCTGACTAATCCAATGGCACCAACAGAAATGGGTATTGATTTGACAAAGGATCAGATTCAACAGTTGGTGGCTTATTTCTCTTCAAAGCTCCAACCACAAACTGCAACAGTCACATAAGTACCAAATGATGCAGCTAGCTCGAGTATCAATCCTTCCATTTATTGCTCTCTGAGTGGAAATAATACACCATTTTTCTATTCATTAACTGATGATGTTGTGAATATGAATAAATGAGTGATTGATACTGGTGCCACACACCATGTTTCTTATAATTGTGATTTGTTTAAAACAATCACACCTCTGCATAACACAACTGTTAAGCTGCCTACAGGACAAGCCGTGAATATTGTTGGTATTGGGGTTATTCAGTTAAGTGAAAGGATTGTTCTGAATAATGTCTTGTACATTCCCCAATTCAAATTTCACTTGCTCAGTGTTATTTCATTGACGCATAACATACCTTATGGTATTTGGTTTGATGCATCTAGTTGTGAAATTCAGGATCTTACAAGGGTATTGACGATTGGGAAGGGTAGCTTGATCTCCAACCTCTACTTCCTTGATGTTGATTCCCTAGCTGCAACAACACCAATAGCTCCTGTTATCTGCAATAGTTCTAATAATAATAGAGAGATATGGCACCAAAGACTGGGTCATCCCTCAAACCAGAAGTTGGAAATGCTTTCTCGAATGTTGTCAATTTCTTTTCCAAAGAATAAGACTTTGAGTCATTCACATTGTAAGACTTGTCACTTGGCTAAGCAAAAACACTTGCCATTTGTTTCTCGACAAAATAAGTCTAATAAAATGTTTGATTTGGTTCATATTGACACTTGGGGACCTTTTTCTGCGCCTTCTCGTGATGGCTACAAATACTTCTTAACTATTGTTGATGACCACTCCAGAGCTACATGGGTTTATATGCTAAAGAATAAATCAGAAGTCATCACAGTATTTCCTGCGTTTGTATTGATGGTTGAGAAACAGTTTGGTGTAAAACTTAAAGGAGTCAGATCAGATAATGCTGTAGAATTCAACTTCACGAAATTTTTCCAGGAGAAGGGGATTGTGTCTTATCATTCAGTCCAGAGACTCCCCAACAGAACTCTGTAGTTGAGAGGAAACACCAGCATCTTCTTAATGTTGCTCGTGCTCTCATGTTTCAGTCTCACATTCCTCTTGAATACTGGATTGAATGTGTCATGACTGCAGTGTTTCTGATCAATAGACTGCCTACTTACAATTGGATAATAAATCCCCATTTGAGATTCTTATGCAGAAGCTTCCTGATTATCAATCTCTGAAGACATTTGGTTGTTTAGCTTATGCTTCAACGTCTCCTAAACAACGCCTTAAGTTTGCTCCAAGAGCAAAGGCTTGTGTTTTCTTGGGTTATCCCACAGGATATAAAGGCTTCAAGCTTCTCGATATTAAATTAAGAGTAATATCAATCTCTCAACATGTTGTGTTCTATGAAGATTTATTTCTCTTTGCTGCAGATAGCAATAAAGATTCAATACGACATTGTTTTGCTGACATTTGTCCAGAATCTCAGGTTGAAAATCCACATCCTGCAGATGGTACACCAACACATAATGTCGACCTGATTCATGAAAATGATTCAGATGATGACATTGAAGATTTGTCTTCATCTCATGATCCAGTTCCTGTTTCTCAGATAATGATTGAAAAGTCAAATTTAAACTCAGAAGCAGAGCCGAGTAATTATGCGCCAACTACTGTTAAAGATGTGCCTTCAAGTTCAGATCCAGAATCCAATGACTCTGAGATTATTGAAATAAGCAGATCCAGGAAGTCAAAGCAACCTGCTTATCTTCAGGACTATCAGTGCTATTCAGTAAGCTCAAGCATTCAATATCCTATCTCGGATTACATCTTTTATGAGAAACTTTCTTCACCGTATTAATGTTTTTTAGCTGCTCTAACCAAGGAAGTTGAACCAAAAACATATACTGAAGCTAAGAAACACAAGGTGTGGAATAATGCTATGGAAGTTGAATTGGATGCTCTTGAAGGAACTCGTACTTTGACGATCACATCTTTACCTCCTAATAAGCATGTCATTGGCTGTAAGTGGGTTTACAAGCTAAAGTATCATGCAGATGGCACTTTGTAGCGTCATAAAGCATGTTTAGTCGCTAAAGGATATACTGAAGAAGAAGGTATTGACTATGTCGGTACTTATTCTCCTGTGGCTAAGCTTGTAACACCCATCTCATCCTCTCTCGAGAACGGCGTGCCACAGACCCTAACTTATAACTCAAGTTACTCATATTATTACAAAACACTCCATTTATTATTAAATCCGATAAAATACGCACACATTCCAAATCATGTTTATCAAATAATATACCGAAGAAAATCATACAATCATTATTTAAAATATATCATAATAAATTCATTTAAACAATCCAAAAGTCATCCCGAAACCCAAAACGTTGCACCAAACCGAGACCTTTACTCCTGCACTTCCTCAGACTCACCTGAAAATTGAAAATAATGAGGAGGTGAGCATCTCGACTAATGCTCAGTGAGAGAAACCACGATCAATCACCATCACACAACACATATCATAGCAAAAGTATATAGTCAAAACATCCAGTAAAGCATAAGCAATCAACAAAGACTGTGGCTCAACCACACTGGGTCTACACGCGACCCGCGCCACCTCAGTCGGTCTCCACGCGTTCACGCCCCTATACCCCACAAAGACTATACGGAAATCAGTGTCCACAACATTAACTCTGGGCTCGCTGCTTGCCCCCTCCAGCGATGGATCCAAGGCCACCTCACTCGGTACCCGTGTGACCCAACAAGAAAGATGATGCAACCCTGCTAGGAAATCGCCATCCCAAGAGGCCTAATACCGACCTCACACACAGGCCTCACGCCTCATCTTAAAACTCATACTTCCCAACCCGCACATGGCATATCCCCAAGAAATACACACACCCGCAAATAATCCTCAAACATCACATAACCATATTCGTTCTCAGCAACCTAAGCGTAGATCTAGGTGTATCACACATCAACCATCAATATAGTATATATGTATTTATATAATTATTACATATGTATATAGATCACAACAATTACATGTATGCTTATAGATAAACATATGTATGAATGAACTCCCTAGACACTTCTACCATGATATATATATTGTATGAGGAATTGATCGGAACCACCCTTACCTTAGCAAAATGCAGATGACTGCAGTTCTGAATTCCGAACGTTTAAACGGACGTTAAATCTGAAATCAGCACGAAAAATTGAGTGAGAACGGCTTTCGAACGACGAAAAACGGTTTACGGGTTGAACCGGTCAAAGTCAACGGTCAAAGTCAAAATCAACGGTTAAAGTCAAAGTCAACGGTTTAAACTGGTTAGACCTGGTTAACCTAGACCCGAACCAAACCGAAACCGACCCGATAACCCGACCTGATAACCTGACCCGACCCGATAACCCGATTACCCGAACCGAATCAAACCGGCCTAAACCGAACCGAACCGATCAACGGCGATCACATCGGTTCTCCGGTGACGGTCACCGGCGGCGGTGGTCGGCGGCGAGGGAAGACGGCGGCTTACCTGCAACGGGGACGGCGGAGGGCTGTGGTCCGTTCTGATGATCGAGTCTCTCGACCAACTCGTGTCCACTCTAAAAATCAGATTGTCCAAGCCAAGCATCCAATCACCGAGCCAAGTTCATACGATAAGTCTTCTCCCGACCCATTCGACTTTTCTTCCGAACAAAAGCTTTCTACTCGAGCTAAATGATTAAAAGGAAGATATCGATCGTGAGATAACTCGGTTTGAGCACGCTGATTGTATTATGGCTGAGAATGCTTATGTTTGTTCCATTCGGTATGATGCATTATCGAGCGCATCAAGGGATGTGCAGCAGACTTCTGAATTGTTCAGCAGACTTCTAAAACGTGCAGCAGACTTCTGGATGGGGCGCATAAAGCAGCCGAAGGGTTAACTTTAGCAATGGGCGTGAATTCAAGGGTCTTTAACCGAGGAATAAATTCTAGTCTTTTATTTTTATTTTCTAAGTTTAGGAAATCTACAAAACTTTATTTCTCTTTTCTTTTTCCGTGTTGCGAATTCTATAAGTATTTGTAAGATTCATTCTAATAAGATATCCAAGTTTTTATCATCTTTTCTTGAGAGAAATCTCTTTGTTCATCTTGAACATTTCGTTGAGTTTGGCTAGGGTTACTTCCAAACGCAGCAAACCTCCTAAGATCCGTGGTTAAGGGTTACTTCCTTGGTTCCGTGGAGTGGAGAATACCAAGAGACTTCTGCATCTCTTGACGGTCTCATTCGATCCACCATCTATTCAATCTATCTGATCTATCTAACGCGCCAACAAAGAGCATAATCCATCCAAGGGTTCCATTATGTGGAAGAGAAATCCTGCTGGCTGAGGAGAAATCCAGTCAAGAGGTGGCTAAACGGATTTCCCTTCGAAATTTCTGTATTTTCTTTCTCCTTTGTTGTGTGGGAGTATTTGCTGGATTTTGACTTGGTTTGTTTGATAAGAATAACGAGAGAATAACTCAGTGTGAGCACCATAAAATCAGTGAGTAAAACACGTGTGTGGGTGAGGCAATAAACACTTGAGAGAAAGAGAGTTTTTGCTAATCGTTTGTTGAGTAATTTTCAGGAAAACAATGAGTGATAATGGAGAAGAAGGAAATAACAATCATGGATCCGGATTGTCTGGTTTACAAATGAAGGCACTTACCGAACATTTGATGAGATTTTTGAACACAGGTCTTGAAGAGATTGATGTTCGGCTTGATAGAATTCAGGAGGATCAACAAGGCCAAGCGCGGCCAACCCAAAGGAAGAACCGGGAAAGGAGACATAGCCGTTCCTTTGACGGTCATGAAGAAGAAGAACAATTCGATGTCAACCGTTCTAAGCTCAGGGCAAGGAGAGGTCATAGAAATCGAGATGAAGAGAACCCGTTCTCTAGAAAGTCAGATGATGGACTTGGTGGTCTCAAACTCAAAATCCCTTCCTTTGCTGGTAAGAACGAACCAGATGCATATTTGGAATGGGAAAGAAAAACTGAGTTAGTTTTTGATTGTCAAAATCTCTCGGAACTTAAGAAAGTTAGA
>JAHZTW010000108.1:6893-35772 GCA_020283515.1 Alliaria petiolata | reverse complement strand
TTTTGTGAACAATCGAACCTGATATTAATGCTTGTCTGAATTGTTTGAATTTGCAAAGAGATTTGGAATTCTAGGGTTTAGACATAGATAATCTTCGCAGCGAGAGTTGGTTGATTTTACATTGGTGTTTCGAGTTCTAGAACAAGTTCTTTATAATTCCTAACATCCTGCCTAGACCTGCAATTTAGATCACCTGAGAATTTCCCTGAACCTAGCGTTTCGTCTCCTGAACTTACATCGTTTACTTGCTTTCTGTCTTTTACATTTTATCTTTCTTCTTAGCTTAATTTGAAATTAGAAAACAGATGTGTGACTATCCCTTCTCTGTGGATTTGATCCCTAAGTACTACAACTGATCTCTTAATTTGAGAGAGTAGCTCTAAGGTAAATTTGACCCATATCACTAAACTCTCTCTTTGTCTCTCTAAATTATAAAGTGTGTGCCTAAACAATGGCATAAAAGCTCTATTTATAGGCTAAGGCACGAATCCTCAATTCCCTGGAAGATTAGGAAAAGTCTTTGAGATTTCTTTTTTCTTCAAAATTTTGGAATCTTCACGTCTTCTGATCGGAAAACTCGGTGTCGATCGACACCAGCTAGTGTCGATCGACACCAATCGTGCATCTTCAATCCAACTTCGTGACTTTATTCCATTATGCTCCAAAACGTATCCAAACCTCCAGTTCAGCTCCAATTGTACCTGAACCTGCATAGACTCTAAATAGACTCGAAAATAATACTAAGACTCAATAAAAACACTTATATCATGGACATATCAGTTACACCAATCAGCATATGTTCGATCATCAAGGCAAGAAGATCACCAGGATCATCTACAACTTAAAAAGAGCCGTGAACTTGAGAAACAACATGAAGCAGCTAATGCACCGGTCAAAAGGTCCAACTTCTACATTAAACCAAGTCAGGTAAAGAAAACTTTGTTTTCCAAACCTTCTCTCATTTTACTTGTGTTTAAAGAATCACTAATGGCCACTAACATTACACCGGAGCAGCCGAGTGAACTTAAGCCGTTGATGAGCAGGTTTCAGGATGTGTTCCCGGAAGAAACTCCGAGTGGTTTGCCACCTATCCGTGGGATAGAACACCAAATCGATCTAGTACCCGGAGCGTCCCTTCCAAACCGTCCTGCTTAACGTACCAATCCTGTTGAGACAAAGGAGTTGCAAAGACAAGTGGATGAGTTGATGGGAAAAGGCTATATTAGAGAAAGCCTCAGTCCTTGTGCCATTCCCGTGCTGCTCGTGCCTAAGAAGGACGGATCTTGGCGGATGTGCGTGGACTGCCGAGCCATCAACAACATCACGGTTAAGTATCGCCATCCCATCCCTCGTTTAGATGATATGTTGGATGAATTGCATGGTTCTAGGGTCTTTTCTAAGATAGATCTTAGGAGTGGATATCATCAGATAAGGATGAAGGAAGGGGATGAATGGAAAACGGCTTTCAAAACTAAGAATGGACTTTATGAATGGCTTGTGATGCCATTTGGTTTGACTAATGCTCCTAGTACCTTTATGCGTTTGATGAATCATGTCCTTAGGGCTTACATTGGAGAATTTGTTGTCGTATACTTTGATGACATTTTAATATATAGTAAGAGCATGAACAAGCATATTGGGCATTTGGGAAAGGTCTTAGAAGTGCTTAGGAAAGAATGTTTATATGCTAATGAAAAGAAATGCATCTTTGGAGCAGATCACCTAGTTTTCTTGGGTTTTGTTGTAGGTGCTGATGGAATCTGTGTGGATGAGGAAAAGGTTAAGGCGATCAAGGAATGGCCTAGCCCGAAGACTGTAAGTGAAGTTAGAAGTTTCCATGGATTGGCTGGCTTCTACCGGCGCTTTCTCCAAAACTTCAGTACCGTTGCAGCCCCTCTTACAGAAGTGATCAAGAAAAACGTGGGGTTTAAGTGGTAGCAAGCACAAGAAGATGCTTTCCAAGCCTTGAAAGGGAAGTTAACTCAAGCTCCATTACTTGTTCTCCCATATTTTACGAGAACTTTTGAAATTGAATGTGATGCCTCAGGCGTGGTTATTGGTGCTGTTTTGATGCAGGAAGGAAAACCCATTGCGTATTTCAGTGAGAAGCTAGGTGGTGCAACTGTTAAATACCCCACCTATGACAAGGAATTGTACGCTTTGGTGAGGGCTCTTCAGACGTGGCAACATTACTTGTGGTCCAAAGAGTTTGTCATACATACGGATCACCAATCCCTAAGGCATCTCAAGGGATAACAAAAGCTTAACAAGAGACACGCCAGGTGGGTTGAGTTCATTGAAACCTTTCCATACGTCATTAAGTACAAACAAGGTAAATAGAACATAGTTGCTGATGCTCTTTCTTGAAGGTATGTACTTCTTTCTTCTCTTGGAACCAAGCTTTTGGGGTTCGAATTTATAAAAGACTTGTATGAGGCTGATTCAGATTTTAGGGAACCTTATTTGGCATGTTCTAGACACGCACATGGCAAGTACTTCATCTCGAAAGGTTTCTTATTCTTTGATAATCGATTGTGTGTGCCTCACTGTTCTTTGAGAGAATTGTTCGCAAGGGAAGCTCATGGAGGAGGATTAATGGGTCACTTTGGAGTGGCAAAAACTTTTAACGTGCTCGAGGAACACTTTTATTGGCCAGATTTGAAGAAGGACGTTGAAAGAATCTGTAGCAGATGCGTGACATGCAAGGAGGCTAAGTCCGAGAACACGTCCCAAGGTTTGTATTCTCCTTTACCGATTCCATTTCACCCGTGGACTGATCTTTTTATTGACTTTGTTTTGGGATTGCCTAAGTCTAGGACAGGAAGAGATTCCATCTTTGTGGTTGTAGATAGGTTTTCTAAGATGGCTCATTTCATTCCATGTTTGAAAACCAATGATGCATCTCACATAGCTGAACTGTTCTTTAAATAAATCGTTAGGCTTCATGGCATGCCTAAGACTATAGTTTATGATCGTGACGCTAAGTTCTTAAGTTACTTTTGGAAAACTTTGTGGACTAAGCTAGGCACTAAACTGTTGTTCTCTACTACTTGTCATCCTCAGACCGATAGTCAAACGGAAGTAGTTAATAGGACGTTCTCTGCCTTGCTTAGAACATTGGTTAAAAAGAACCTTAGAACATGGGAAGAGAACTTACCGCATGTAGAGTTTGCTTATAACCATTATGTGCATTCGGCTACCAAGCATTCACCTTTTGAAATTGTCTATGGTTTTAATCCGTTGTCTCCTATTGATCTAATCCCTTTGCCTTTGAGTGAAAGAATCAGTTTAGATGGGAAAAAGAAAGCCAAACTTGTCAAACAGATTCATGAGAAGGTCCGAGCCAACATTGAAGCCAAGACAAAGCAATATGAGAAGTACGCTAACAAAGGAAAGCGTAAAGTGGTGTTTCAACCAGGAGACCTCGTGTGGATTCATCTTAGGAAGGAACGGTTTCCTGTGGAACGAATGTCCAAACTCATGCCAAGGAAAGATGGACCATTCACGGTGGTAAAGAAGATTCATGACAATGCTTACCAGCTGGATCTTCAAGGTAAGTATGACATTTCCACAAGCTTTAATGTATCTGATTTATCTCCTTTTGTTTCAGATGATCCAGATTTGAGGACAAATCCTTTTCAAGAGGAGGGGAATGATAGATTCCGTGGCAGAGCACCGAGCCAAACATCTTCGGATGGTTCGGATGATGACGAGCAGTGAAACAAGGGTTTTTATGTCTTGCAAGCAATTTCTCAATTGCTCATATCATTGCAATATATTGAGGTATCAATCCATCTTGGGAGATGATGCAATAAGAATACAAAGTTAAGTCTAAGCTAAGCTAAAATGATAAAAGCAAGTCACAAACAAGTATTGAAAGCTAAACACAAACTAAAAAGATACTACTAGAGCAATACTATGAAACTAAACCTTAATTACTACTAATCAAGCACAAAACAAGTGATTAACTACTAAGCAAAATTAACAATTAAACTAAAACGAAACCTAGGGATGGAATCATTGATTTGGGAAACTAAATGGACAACCTTGCAATCATTTAAGCAACTAATCAAGCTAACTCTATGCCTAGAACACTTAAACAAGATTAAACCATGATGTGTGGCACTAATCCCTTTCTTAATCACCCTAATGAACTAATGATGTTTTAGCATTAGGATAATCAACAAGCATTAAATTCAAGTCTAAATGGCATGATAAACACTCTAGACAACTAATGTCTTAGGCTAGAAATGTAAATCTCTTATTAAGTTGGTTCAAGCATTTCATCAAACACTTGGTGGGTGTATGAAATGCTTATGATCCAAAATAGCAAAGATTAGCTATTTGGCATTAGGAATCACTTAATAAGAAGAGAGAATGAAAGAATCTATCCTAGATTGCAAGATTAATCCATTAGAAAACCCTAAATCTAACCCATCCCCAAGTTTCTAAGGAACTACTCACTAACCATACTTAAACCCATCAAATCAAAGATTAGAGAAAGGTTAAACATGATTAGAGAAAGATAAAACAAGAAATCTAAGAAAGATAATGCATTAAACTCAAAAGATTCAAGCTTAAACAAAGTATTTGCCCAAGGTGGCTAAAAGTTTAAGCTAAGAACAAGAGAATAAAAGTTGGGATAAAAAATTAGGTCTAAAGAGTATTTATAGGAGGGACCCAAAGGGTAGACAAAGAAGATTCGTCTGGGAGAATTTCGACGAGGTTCGTCGAACATACTCGTCGAAACTTCACCCTGGAGGAAAGTTTCGACGAAGCTTCGTCGAACAGAGTCGTCGAACGGGTCTTCAAGCGTCGATCATCTTCACGCGTCTGGATAAGTTTCGACGAGGTTCACCGAAACTACTCGTCGAAACTTCACCCTGGAGGAAAGTTTCGGCCAGCTACGTCGAAACTTCTGGTCGAAACATCGTCCTGGAGAGAAGTTTCGGTCAGCTACGTCGAAACTTCTGGTCGAAACTTCTTCAGGATTCTTCTTCTCCATCTTTTTGGCAACTTCTTGCTCTTCCAAGTGATGTGCCATTCCTCTCCAACTCCATTGTTGCCTCCACAGCATCCATGTTACCTGATCAAGACTCCAAATGCACCAAAACATGCAAGGACTATGCAAAAACACTCTAGGACTCTAAATGATACAATGCAACACAATGATGCTATATTAGACTCCTAAATGATGAGAAACTTATACTAAATGGATGCTAAAATGATGCAAAATATAGACATATCAACTCCCCCAAACTTGCCTTTTGCTTGTCCCCAAGCAAATGAAACACAAGCTAAGGAGAGAGGTTTGAAAGTGGGGACTCAAATCCAAAGGTGCCAAGCAAATGAATCAATTCAATGGTCCTAGTTAGCAGTTCTAGGATGCCTTTTATGCAAATTTCTACTCCAAAAGGTCTAGCCATACCCATACTCATTCAAGTGAACCCAAGCCTCAACCTACACAAGCATTCATTTTCACCAACTCTTTAACATTCATTAAGTAGTAACCATGGATCATGAATCATACAATGCTAGAAAACTTGTTTGGTTTTTGGGTAAGGTTTTGAGATAAAAATGATCTCAACTTCATGGGGTTCCAATGCAAGGGATCTCTCAATGAACAAGTGAACTTTGGCAAAATGCTAAGAGTAAAAAGCAACCTATGCATACAAGGACAAACTTCCATCTACCCTTTGTAACACAATTGTCTTCACTCTCATTTTTCTTTTAAGCTCACTCACCAAGTCCAACCTAAGCTACCCATTACAAGGCAATTCGCCAAACCCATAAGCTCAAACCACTTTCTCCTTTTCTCTTTTAAGTACTTGGGGAAAACTTCTTCTACAACCACAAGTGTTGGCACACTTTTACTTCAAGCTCTTTCTCTTTTCATTCACAATTTGCTATCCTCTTTCTTATAACATCTTAGCCATATTTTTTTCTTTTTCTTGGCTCTTTTACTTTTCTTTTCTAGAGGATTTCTTTTCTTTTCTTAACACTTAGAGCACAATATACAATGCCAACACTTGTTCCAAATATTTTCGTTTTCCCCCTTTCACCATCTCAACTTCGCCCACTTACTTGTTCCACATCAAATATCAAGCCAAAATTCCCACCCAAGAATCCTATCCTATCATCTAGCTCATTGTTCTCGAGCTAGCTACATGGAAGCCTATCCTTGTCGCTCTAAACTCAACACTTTTTGCTAAGTTCACAAGATGAAAAAGGCCTAATGCACTCAATAAGGAAGAGGTTTCAAAGGAAGCTTAGTTAGGGAATTCGTTTTCAACCGCTCTAAAGATGAGAGTCGGCTATTTGGGTTAACAAGAGTGGTAAAAGGAAAGAAGATAACCCAAATATGTATATGGTATCCACAAGTTCTCTAGCAATGCATAACCATGATAATTACTTGTTCAAATTAGGTTCAAGTTCAAGAGAGTTGGTTTCTATTCAAAGCTTGCTTCAATTAAAACTTGAATATCAAATGGTGAGGTCCAAGTAGGGTTCAACTTTAACTTTCAAAATTTGCACACAAAGCATCAAACAACTATTAACTAGGGCCTTGAACTAATTCATGAGTTTAACACCTTACAAGGAAAAATCATCATTGTCCCCTATGCATGAATGCAATCCTATATGAAAGCTAGACTCAATCCTACTTATGTAACAAATGCAAATGCAACTACATGCTATTTTTTTTTTGAAATTTTCGAAATTTTTCCAATTTTTTTGGTTTTTTCTATGCCATAGATGTATGCATGAGACTCAAGAATGCATGAGAAAGAAAAATAAGATCACAAAACACAAGATCAAATACACCATACTCCCCCAAACTTAAATTACACAGTCTCTTGTGTAATCCAAGCTTGGAGAAGATTTCAATATGCAAAAATAAAAGACTTAATGGTATTTACAATGAGTGAAGTGGTACCTTGATCAAAATTGCATGGAGGAGGATGAGTAAGAGTCCATGGAGTAGGATGGATTGCTGGATTGAGGAGTGGGAGATCGCATGACTCTCTTCTCACGCCTTCTAGTCTCATAGGAAGAGGGGCGTGGCTCATCTTCATGGCTTGGTGCGCTTGGAGTCCCTTGGAAGGAGTGGCGTCTTCCCGCCATAGTGCTATCCACTTCATCATCCTCTTGCTGCATCGCCTCATCATCCTCTTGTTGCATCTCTCCATGCCTTTGGGAAGAAGTTCCCCCAACCTTAGCCTTTAGCTCCTTGATTTGCCCTTTTAAGCCCTTCACCGTTTTCACAAGCTTCCTTATGGTTTTGTCTTGCCATTTGTTCCATCTTTGGAGAAGCTTGATGTGTTGGTGAGCTTGTCTAGAAGTCTCTCCTTGGTTGGTTGTTTCATAAGGTACAAAGTTGTACCTATCACTGCCATAGACCGAGGGAGCTTGGTAAGGCTGGTGGGAAGTGTCCCATGAGCTCATAGGGAGTGTCATTATGTCATCAAGCTCTTCGTCGGATGGAGTGAAGGTAGCGTTTGACCTCTCCCTTAGGCTAGTGAGGTGAATGCAAGGCAATCGGATTGTAGCCTCCTTGAGCTTCTCCACATTGAACTTGTACCGGTAGCCATTTCCTTCCTTAACCAAGAAATGACCCTTAAGGAGGTAGGAGGAGTCTATAAACTCTCTCTCGGCTGATGGCTCGCCTAAAGTGATGCCCACTTCCTCAAGGATCGGTGTAATCATACCTCCAATGGCTATTGGGATTGAGCGGTCCTTCTTGCTAAATGCCCGAGCATGGTAAGTCGCTGCATGAGCCAACCAAAGATGTACCATACCATTCCCCGTGGTATCCCCATTAATTAGGATGTTGTCATGACAGTAGCGGATGATGTCCTTAAGCCCTTTAGCAAGCATCTCCCATTCTTCAGCAGTCACAACCACGGTTTCCTTCTTGGCAAAGAAGGTGTTAGCTAACACCTTGTGAGCATAGCGAATGGAGGGATGACGGATCATTCTGTTCCTCACTCTCCCGGCCTTGAAATCCCCATGGGCAACAAACTTCCATAGCTTTTCCAACTCGCTCTTCCTAACATCCAAGCGGGATCCCGGACCGGTACCCTCATCAAACCCAAGTACTTCGCTTAGCTTCTTGAAACCCATCTTGTAGGACTTGTTGCGAACCCGGAACTTGATGAAACCGAAACCATCCCTTAATTTATCAATCCCAGCCGAGCTTGAAGTTTCCACCACCAAAGTAGAGAGGAATTGGCAAGTCTCCTCTTGGTAACTCGGGTGTGAGTTGTTGAACCACCTTGCGCATCCCATGTTCCGAAAGATCCTTGCTACATCATCCAAGAGACCTAGCTCTTCTAGCAGTTCATGATCCGGGTACTTAGTTCCCCTAAAAGGTCTCTCCATAAGGGCCTTGTATACCTCCGGGGGTGTTGGAGGAGTGGCCGCGGCTTTCTCAGCTTTCCTTGCTCTTGCTTTCTCCCTACTAATGTCCCTCTTTTGGGACAACTTCCTTATGACCGGTGGACTCTCCTCGGGATCCTTTTCTTCTACTTCCACGGGCCTCTTGCCTTGTCTCTTGCTAGCCTCACTCCTTGTTCTCCCCATTAGTACCTATACAAGCAAAATCTTGGAGAAGAGTGAGTATGTGATGAATTTTGAATTTTGAAAACCACAATCATGTAATTATAAAATTCCATGGAGGGTTGCAAGAATTAAAACTCAATGGCAATTAATAATAAAGCAAGAAATAATCCCATTTTAATGAAAATTTCTCTTAGCATTCAAAGATTTTAACAAGGAATTATTCAAATTAAGCACCCTCTAAGTGATTATAAATTAAAAGTCAAGAGGATTCTAGCTTAATTCCCTATATAACATGGGAAAACAAGTTTAAAGAAACCAAATTCCAAAATTTTGAACACTAATTAGGCTAAAACTTGAATTTTCGCAACTCTCCAAAATCCTAAAATAAAAATGTTCAAAAATCAAAATTTTCCCATGTTACTCCTTGAAAAACCTCAGCAATCATCACTCATAACAATAATCTACTATACCCAGCTCAAACAACTCATTCAAAGACCTTCTATCAATCCTAAATTCCAATTCATTCTCAAGGAGAATTCAAAGATAAAGAGAGAGGATGAGAAGGCAAACCTTGGTTCCACGCAAAGGTATGGTCGAAATTCACTAAGGAATCAAGAATGACCAACAATTTCGGAATTAATGCACTTGGAATCAAAGAATTTGATGAAGAATTGAGAGAGAAAAGAGAAAGACAAGTTCTTATCCTTATGTAAATGGGAAAAATCGTGGTGAATGAGAGATATGGGGAAGAAGGGGTCTTAAATCCTCAAAAATCGGTCCAATATAAGTGTGAGAAGTCAACATTAAACCGGTCAAAGGAAGGAAGAAAAGTCAAGCAAACCTGATTTTTAGGAAAGTTTCGACGAGATACACCGAAATTGTTCGTCGAAACTGTGGTTCGGCGTGTCTCGTCGAAACTTTTGGCCGAACCGTCACCCTGGAAGACAATTTCGACGTGCCTTCATCGAAATTGTTCACCGAAATTTCACCCTGGAAAAGAATTTCGACGAGCTACGCCGAAAATGTTCGCCGAAACTTCTTTAAAAAATTCCTCCACACCTTTTTCTTCAAGTCTAAGTCCTCCATACTCAACCTAAAACTTTCAAAAACTCATAGAAACATAATCATAGCACTAAATCAATAATATATACAAGGATAACCATGAGAATGCCTCCCAAGTGCGCTTGTTTAACGTCATTAGCTCGACTTTTCAAACCTTTTAGGCTAGAGGGGGGTTTTGAAGAGGAATTGAGCTTGCCTCCTCCTTTGACTCATGTACCAAGTATGGCTTGACCCTATGACCATAGACTGTGAAGCCTTCCCCATTCTTCCCAACCAAAGTGATGGCTCCATAAGGCAATACTTCTCTAATCTCAAAAGGGCCTCCCCATCTTGACTTGAGCTTACCCAGGAACAACTTCAGTCTTGAATTGTAGAGAAGAACTTTGTCACCAACACTTAGCTCCTTCCTCACAATCCTTTTGTCATGAAAAGCCTTGGTCCTCTCCTTGTAGATCCTTGAGCTTTCATAAGACTCAAGCCTAATCTCCTCAAGCTCTTGGAGTTGGATTAATCTCTTCTCTTGGGCAGTTTTTATGTTGTAGTTGAGAAGTTTCACAGCCCATAAAGCCTTGTGTTCAATCTCAACTGGTAAGTGACAAGCTTTCCCATACACAAGGTTGAAGGGAGATCTTCCAATTAGTGTCTTGAAGGCTGTCCTATAGGCCCATAAAGCATCATCAAGCTTGCTTGACCAATCTTTTCTTGTTAGACCCACAGTTTTCTCCAAAATAGCTTTGATCTCACGGTTTGAGACTTCCACTTGACCACTAGTTTGAGGGTGGTAAGGGGTAGCTACCTTATGCTTGACACCATGCTTGTTCAATAACCCTTCAAAAACCTTGTTGATGAAATGGCTTCCTCTATCACTAATCACCACTTTTGGTACACCAAACCTTGGAAAGATTATGTTTTTGAACATTTTGACCACGACCTTGGAGTCATTAGTGGGACTTGCAATGGTTTCAACCCACTTTGAGACATAATCAACAGCCACTAAGATGTATTGGTTCCCAAAAGAAGATGGAAAAGGTCTCATGAAGTCTATGCCCCAAACATCAAACAATTCCACTTCTAAGATTGGGTTTTGGGGCATCTCATCGCTCTTGCTTATGTTCCCCTTTCTTTGACAAGGCTCACATCTCTTGATATACTCATGAGTGTCTTTGAACAATGTAGGCCACCAAAACCCACTTTGAAGCACTTTTGTAGCTGTTTTGAAAGTTGCAAAATGCCCTCCATATCTTGACCCATGACAATGGAAGATCACACTCTCAACTTCTTCTTGTGCCAAGCATCTCCTATATATCCCATCAGCATATCTCTTATAGAGGTAGGGCTCATCCCAATAGAAGTGTGACACATCTCTCAAAAACTTCTTTTTGTGATAGGTGTTGAGATGAGTGGGCTCCTCATTGCATACCAAGTAGTTAACAAAATCAGCATACCAAGGCTCACTCTTTGCTTCCATGCCTTGAATCTCTTCAAGTTTTCTTCCAATTCCATGCACACTAGCAATGCTCTTGATCATCATAATTTGTTCCTCCGGTAAAGAATCATTGATTGGCAAAGCGTCTTCAATCCTCATCCTTGACAAATTATCAGCCACACCATTTTCTACACCTTTCTTGTCCACTATTTCCATGTCAAACTCTTGTAGTAGTAGAATCCACCTAAGGAGCCTTGGCTTGGTCTCCTTCTTGGCATAAATATGGCGCAATGCAGCATGATCGGTATACACTATGACCTTTGATCCCACCAAGTAAGATCTAAACTTCTCAAAAGCGAACACAACTGCCAAGAGTTCCTTTTCTGTTGTAGCATACTTGGTTTGAGCATCATCAAGTGTTCTACTAGCATAGTAAATCACATGGAGCTTCTTGTCTTTCCTTTGCCCAAGCACAGCTCCAACGTCATAGTCGCTAGCATCATCCATGATCTCAAAAGGTAGACTCCAATCCGGTGCTTTCACAATGGGGGCACTCACAAGTGCCTTCTTGATGGTCTCAAAAGCTTGCAAGCATTCCTCATCAAACCGAAAATCTACCTCCTTGCAAAGGAGTCTTGTCAAAGGCCTAGCAATCTTAGAGAAATCCTTGATGAATCTCCTATAGAAACCGGCATGCCCAAGGAAACTCCTTATGCCCTTCACATTGATTGGAGGCGCCATCTTGACCATGACATCTATCTTGGCTCTATCCACTTCTATACCATCTTCAGAGATCTTATGACCCAACACAATGCCTTGGTTGACCATGAAGTGACACTTTTCCCAATTGAGCACCAAGTGAAACTCCTCACACCTTTGTAGAACCCTGCAAAGATTAGAAAGATAAGCAGAAAAAGAGGCACCATACACAGAAAAGTCATCCATAAACACCTCTACCATTTCCTTAATAAGATCGGAGAAGATACTCATCATGCACCTTTGAAAGGTGGCTGAAGCATTACATAACCCAAATGGCATCCTTCGATATGCAAAGGTACCATAAGGGCATGTGAAAGTAGTCTTCTATTGATCATTAAAATGGATGGGTATTTGGAAGAACCCACTATATCCATCAAGGAAACAATAGAAGGGATGGTTAGCCAATCTCTCAAGCATTTGGTCAATAAAAGGAAGAGTGAAATGATCTTTTCTAGTAGAAGCATTAAGTTTTCGATAATCAATACACATCCTATGGCCGGTTATGGTTCTAGTTGGTATTAACTCATCTTTATCATTCTTAATCACAGTGATTCCACCTTTCTTAGGGACAACATGCACGGGAGATACCCAAGTGCTGTCACTAATAGGATAGATCACATTAGCTTCCAAAAGTTTTAAGATTTCCTTCTTAACCACTTCCTTAAGGTTTGGGTTCAATCTCCTTTGATGTTCAATTGAGGAAGCATTTTCATTTTCAAGGTGAATCCTATGAGTACAAAGTATAGGAGATATGCCCTTGATGTCACTTAGTGAGTAACCAATTGCTCTCCTATACTTTCTCAACTCATTCAAGAGAGAGTTGAGCTCATCATCACTCAATTGTTCATTGACAATGATGGGGTAGGTAGAGTTAGGGCCTAAGAAAGCATACCTTAGTCCAATGGGAAGTGGTTTGAGGTCCACCTTTGGGGCCTTAAGTTCGCTCCAATCCTCATCAAGGTCCTTAGCCAATTCGCTATCCTCAAGCTCCTCTAGCTCTTCCTCTTGTCCTTGACTTGAAACTTCAACTTCCATGGACCTCTTGTCTTGGTCACATTCCACTTCACCCTCACATGAAGCTACCAATCTTGTAAAGCCTTCCCCCCCATCAAGAGCCTTGCGCGAATCAAGCATTTGCATGTATGCTTGTGTTTCCTCATCCAAGTACCCATTCTCTCCATGTGGTTTGGTGAGAGCAACACCAAGATGGTCCTCTTGAGCTAGTTCCTCTAGCAACTCATCTGCTAGTTCATCCATAGTCTCAATGTAGAATAGTTTACCATCAATGGTGGGTTTCCTTAAAGTCTTCTTTATGTCAAACTTCAACTCAATCCCTTTTCCAAGATGTAAGCCAATCTTTCCATGCTTAACATCTATAATAGCACCAGCTGTAGCTAGGAAGGGTCTTCCCAAAATCAAAGGATCTTTTGTTTTTTCATCCATCTTGAGCACCATGAAATCCGTGGGGATGATGAAGTTGCTAACCTTGATAGGCAAATCTTCAAGAACTCCAATAGGCAACCTCACACTTCTATCAGCAAGTATCAAGGAGATTCCACACTATTTGTACTTGGTGAAACCAAGCTTCTTTGCAATTGAATAGGGCATAAGGTTGATGCTAGCTCCAAGATCACACAAGCAATTTTCAAAACTAAGATCACCTAGGGCGCATGGGATTGTGAAAGATCCGGGGTCTCCTAGCTTCTTTGGTATCACATTGCTTTGGATTATGGCACTACACTCTTGAGAAACTAGCATAACTCCTTGGATATCATTTGCTCTTTGTGCCACGGTATCCTTCAAGAACTTAGCATATTGTGGAATCATCATAAAGGCATCCACCAAAGGCATCTTGAGCTCAATGTCCTTGATTTGCTTGTCAAACATAGCCTTGTACTTCTCCACAAATTGTTTCTTAAACCTCCCGGGAAAAGGAAGTTTAGGCTTGTAAGGTGGAGGAACAGATCTTTACTCCTTCTTGTGCAAATCATCCTTTGGCTTCTCCTTTACCACTTCCTTGCTCTTCTTTCCAATATACACATCATCAAAAGTTATAGCATCTTGAGTTTTTTCAAAGCTATCCTCCCCTTCTTGAATCTCAATGTCCTCATTGATCAAAGGACTTGTCCTTGGAGGCAACTCCTTTCCACTTCTCAAAGTAATGGCATTGATGTATTCTTTGGGATTTGCTTCACACTTTCCCGGTAGAGTACCTTGAGAGTTGGACCTAGAAGCCTTGGCTTTCTCTAGTTGCTTGAACTTTTGTTGAAGACCCCCAATTTGAGTAGCAAGCTCATTGAGTGAGGAGTCCATCCTTGTGTTGATTCCAGCAATTTTCTTTCCCATATTAGCATCACTATTGGCTTGGCCTTGTAGGATTTGTTGAAGCATAAGCTGAACATTGTCTTGTGGAGGACCTTGTGAAGCTTGATTAAAACCCGGTGGGGCATTGCCTTTGTTGAACTTTTGCCCACCAAAGTTGCCTTGGTTTCCTCCTTGGTAGTTATATTTTGTTTCATAACCTTTTTGTTGATTGTTGTAGGGCACAAAAGGCTTTCCTTGAGTAGCTTGTGGAGGGTAAACTTGGTCTTGGGGGTTAGCCACATTAGTACTCCTATAAGAGAGGTTGTTGTTCCCCTTATAGTTGTTGTTATAGTTGTTGTTGTATCCTCCTTGTCCACACACAAAATTTACCATCTCTTGACCCTCTTGGTACTCAACTTGATCACCACATTCCTCTTGGTTATCTGCAACAAAATGCACATGCGTTTGGGAAGAAGACATGAGCTTGTCCATCTTGTCATGTAGAGACTTCATTTCTTTCTTGTGAGCATCAAAATCACCTCCCCTTGGAGCTCTATCATAGTCCTCATTGTAATTACCATCACTCAAGGCAAGATTCTCTACAAGCTCTAAACCATCATCAACATCTTTGCCCAAGAAATTCCCATTGCTTGCGGTATCAAGAAGCATTCTTATCTTTGGTAGAACACCTCTATAGATGGTGCTTAGTAGAGACTCTTGTGTGAAGCCATGATGAGGTCATTGCATTGTGTAGCCCTTGAATCTTTCCCATGCTTCATTGAAGGACTCATTGTTCTTTTGAGTGAAGCTAGATATCTCATTCCTCAACTTGGCGGTCCTAGAGTTGGAGAAGAACTTAGATAGAAAGGCTTTCTTACACTCATCCCATGTAGTGATAGTACCTTGAGGCAAAGTTTTCTCCCATTGCCTTGCTCTATCCCCAAGAGAGAAGGGAAAGAGTCTTAGTTTGAAGGCATCTTCACTCACACCATTCATCTTGAATAAGCCACAAACTCTATCAAAGTTGTCCAAGTGATCTAGAGGATCCTCCATTGGCAACCCATGGAACTTGTCTTGTTGAACCATAGAGATGAAAGCTGGCTTCACTTCAAAAGTATTGTTTTGAACCGGTGGAGGATTGATACCATAGCGATTTTGATGTGTATTTGGAGCATCTCCAGCCCCAATAGTCCTCCCTAGTCTTGGCGCATGTAAGGGGTTTCCATTCCCCCTTGGTGCTTGCGCCAAGTTCATTGGAGGAGCTTGATCTCTTTGTTGTTCTTCCATTCTCAACCTCTCTAACCTTGCAGCTTCCCTTCTTGCAATCCTTGCAACCTTTTCCAATTGATCAATGTCTTGAAAACCTTGGAAGTTGTTGTCTCCTTGTGATCTCAAATGCATTCAAGGAAAAACTGAAATCTAGAAAAGTAGATGGTCAATAAGCAAAAAGATCACTTAGTCTCAAACAAAACTCAAATCTTAATGATCAATCAATCCCAATATGGCAACGGCGCCAAATTGAAACAAGCGTTTTTACTCTTGCAAGCAATTCCTCAATTGCTCATATCATTGCAATATATTGAGGTATCAATCCATCTTGGGAGATGATGCAATAAGAATACAAAGTTAAGTCTAAGCTAAGCTAAAATGATAAAAGCAAGTCACAAACAAGTATTGAAAGCTAAACACAAACTAAAAGAGATACTACTAGAGCAATATTATGAAACTAAGCCTTAATCACTACTAATCAAGATATTAAACAAGGATTACTACTAAGCAAGATTATCAATTGACTAAATCGAAACCTAGGGATGGAATCATTGATTTGGAAAACTAAATGGACAACCTTGCAATCATTTAAGCAACTAAACAAGCTAACTCTATACCTAGAACACTTAATTTAGATTAGACCATGATGTGTGGCTCTAATCCCTTTCTTAATCACCCTAATGAACTAATGATGTTTTAGCATTAGAATAATCAACAAGCAATGAATTCAAGTCTAATTGGTATGATAAACACTCTAGACAACTAATGTCTTAGGCTAGAAATGTAAATCTCTTATTAAGTTGGTTCAAGCATTTCATCAAACACTTGGTGGGTGGATGAAATGCCTATGATCGAAAATAGCAAAGATTAGCTATTTGGCATGAAAAACTACTTAATAAGAAGAGAAAAGGAAGAATCTATCCTAGATTGCAAGTTTGAACCATAAGAAATCCCTAAATCTAACCCATCCCTAAGTTCCTAAGGAAACTACTCACTAATCATGCTTAAACCCATCAAATCAAAGATTAGAGAAAGGTTAAACATGATTAGAGAAAGATAAAACAAGAAATCTAAGAAAGATATTGCATTAAACTCAAAGATTCAAAGCTTAAACAAGGTTTTTCTCAAAGAGGCTAAAAGTTTAGGCTAAGAACAAGAGAAAATAAAAGTTGGGATAAAAAATTAGGTCTAAAGAGTATTTATAGGAGGGACCCATAAAGTAGACAAAAAGAGTTTTTCTGGGAGAATTTCGACCAAGCTCATCGAAACAAGTCGTCGAAACTTCATCCTGGAGAGAAGTTTCGACGAAGCCTCGTCGAACCGAGTCATCGAACGGGTCTTCAAGCTTCGATCCGTCTTCATGCGTCTTGGAGAATTTCGACGAGCTTCACCGAAACTGCTCGTCGAACCGTCGTCCTGGGAAGAACTTTCGACCAGCCTCGTCGAAACTGTTCGTCGAACCAGCGTCCTGGAGAGAACTTTCGACCAGCCTCGTCGAAACTGTTCGTCGAACCAGCGTCCTGGAGAGAACTTTCGACCAGCCTCGTCGAACCTGCTCACCGAAACTTCTTCAGGATCCTTCTTCTCCATCTTTTTGGGAACTTCTTGCTTTTCCAAGTGATGTGCCATTCCTCTCCAACTCCATTGTTGCTTCCACAGCATCCACGTCACCTGATCAAGACTCGAAATGCACCAAAACATGCAAGGACCATGCAAAAACAATCTAGGACTCTAAATGATTCAATGCAACACAATGATGCTATATTAGACTCCTAAATGATGAGAAACCTATACTAAATGGATGCTAAAATGATGCAAAATATAGACATATCAAGCAGCATGTACCAGAGCAGGACATGGACGGTACAAGTGAGGTTCATCTAGGAGAGACCAGCATTGCCGCGAACGTGTTCAGTCCGACACAGCCGTGTTCCGCTTTGATCCAACACTATCCGGGAATAACTTACAAAGCGAACTCCGTTCTGATGATCGAGTCTCTCGACCAACTCGTGTCCACTCTAGAAATCAGATTGTCCAAGCCAAGCATCCAATCACCAAGCTAAGTTCATACGATAAGTATTCTCCCGACCCATTCGACTTTTCTTCCGAACAAAAGCTTTCTACTCGAGCTAAAGGATTAAAGGAAGAAATCGAATGTGAGATAACTCGGTTTGAGAAAGCTGATTGTATTATTGCCGAGAATGCTTATGTTTGTTCCATTCGGTATGATGCATGATCGAGCGCATCAAGGGACGTGCAGCAGACTTTTGAATTGTTCAGCAGACTTCTAAAACGTGCAGCAGACTTCTGGATGGGGCGCATAAAGCAGACGAAGGGTTAACTTAAGCAATGGGCGTGAATTCAAGGGTCTTTGACCAAGGAATAAATTCTAGTCTTCTAATTTTAATTTCTAAGTTTAGGAAATTCACAAAACTTTATTTCTCTTTTCTTTTTCCGTGTTGCGAATTCTATAAGTATTTGTAAGATTCATTCTAATAAGATATCCAAGTTTTTATCATCTTTTCTTGAGATAAATCTCTTTGTTCATCTTGAACATTTCGTTTAGTTTGGCTAGGTTTATTTCCAAACGCAGCAAACCTCTTAAGATCCGTGGTTAAGGGTTACTTCCTTGGTTCCGTGGAGTGGAGAATACCAAGAGACTTCTGCATCTCTTGACGGTCTCATTCGATCCACCATCTATCAAATCTATCCGATCTATCTAACGCGCCAACAAAGAGCATAATCCATCCAAGGGTTCCATTAGACATGGTCTCCCGTAAAGAGCCATGTAAGGTGCCATTTCGATGCTTGAATGATAACTGTTGTTGTAGGCGAACTCTGCCAGTGGTAAATACTTGACCCAACTCCCTTGCCAGTCTAAAACATAAGCTCGAAGCATATCCTCCAAAGTCTGAATAGTCCTCTCTGACTGACCATCTGTCTGCGGGTGATAAGCCGTACTCATATGAACCTTGGTTCCCAACGCCTTCTGAAAGGCTCGCCAAAATGTGGATGTGAACTTTGTGTCACGATCTGATACTATACTGACAGGTATCCCATGTAACCTCACAATTTTAACAAGATACTTTTGTGCCAATTGATCCGCTCCATCAGTTTTCTTGATTGCTAAAGAGTGAGCTGACTTTGTGAGTCGATCTACAATGACCCAAATGGCATTCTTTCTGCCACTTGAGATTGGTAAACCCGTAACGAAATCCATAGTTACCATATCCCATTTCCATTCTGGTAGTGGCATGTCTTGTAGCAATCCACTCGGCAACTTGTGTACTGCCTTCACCATCTGGCACGTCTGACAATGCGATACAAATGTAGCCACTTCCTTCTTCATATCAGTCGAATGGCAATACTGCTTAAGATCCCGGTACATCTTGGTATTGCCGGGGTGAATAGAGAAATGCGAGTGATGTGCTTGTTGTAAAATTTCCTTTCTTAATTGTTCGTCATCGGGAATACATACTCGGTTTCTGTACAAGAACATCCTGTTCGCAGCAGTGTGATATCTAGAAACTTTCTTTTCCAGATGTTCGCAAGAAACCTTATCTTTTTCCTGAGTTTGTCGTACCCTCCACAATAAATCTGCCTGATCCAACGCCACGAGACCAATTGTATCTCTCTCCACGGTAACTACACATAATCTGAGGCTAGCAAGCATCCCACTAAGTTCTTGCACTTCCCTAGTTCCTGAAACATTGCTTCGGCGTCTACTTAAAGCATCAGCTACTTGGTTGGCCTTACCAGGATGGTAAGTGATCTCCAAATTATAATCTGCCAACAACTTGATCAACCTGCGTTGTCTCAAATTTAGGCCTGTCTGAGTAAATATATACTTCAAGCTCTGCTGATCGGTAAAAATCTGGACCTTCTCCTCATACAAGTAAGCTCTCCAAATTTTTAGAGCGAAGACAACAGCTGCCAATTATAAATCATGGATGGGATAGTTGACTTCGTGAGGCCTCAACTGACGTGATGCATATGCAATGGCTCGCTCTTTTTGCATCAAAACACACCTCAACCCAGATCCAGATGCATCAGTGTACACAACATATGGTGTTCCTGGCTGTGGAAGTACCAATATTGGCGTCTTCGTTAATTGCTCCTTAAGCTTGGTTAAACTCTGAGAACATGCATCTGTCCAATCATAATTTACATCCTTGCCTGTCAGTCGTGTCATTGGCTTGGATATACTGGCAAATTCTTTGACAAACTTCCTATAATATCCGGCTAAACCCAGGAAACTGCGAACCTCGGTAGCATTCTTAGGCGTTGGCCATCCAGTAATGGCTGTGATCTTTTGCGGGTCTACGGCAACTCTTGCCTCCGAGACTACATTCCCGAGGAACCAAATCTTCCTTTGCCAAAAGCTACACTTACTTAGCTTACAAAATAATTGCCGCTCTCTGAGCTTGTGAAGCACAATTCTCAAATGATTTGAATGCTCCTCTCTGCTTCGAGAGTAACTCAATATGTCATCGATGAAGACAATCACACACTTGTCTAAATAATCGGAAAAAAAAATTATTCATAAGCTTCATAAATGCTGCTGGTTCATTTGTCAACCCGAATGGCATCACAACGAACTCATAATGGCCATATCGTGTCCGAAAAGCTGTCTTTTGCACGTCTACGTCGTTTATTGGTATCTGATGATACCCGGATGCCAAATAATTCTTCAAGAACCAAGAAGCTCCTTGCAGTTGGTCTAATAACTCATTGATTCTCGGTAGAGGATACTTGTTCTTTATCGTCACCTTGTTCAACCCCCGGTAGTCGATACATAGTCTGAAACTTCCGTCCTTCTTCTTAACAAACAGGACTGGTGCTCCCCAAGGTGAACTGTTTGGTCTAATGAATCGTTTATCTATCAGATCCTCCAATTGTTTCTTCACCTCTGCCTTCTCTTTTGGTGCCAAACGATAGGGTGCCTTTGATACTGGCGCAGTTCCGGGCTCCAACCCTATGGTGCATCTCCTCTTGTTGGTGGTGGTCCGGTCAAGGGCTCAAAAACATCTGCGTACTCAGCTACGACTGGAATAGTATATAAGTTAGGCTCATTTTCCTTCCTTGCGATAGAAATTGTGGCAAGATAAGCTTCACCCCCTTTTTCCAATATATGTTCTGCTTGCATCATTGAGATGATATGAATTCCCATACATCTCACTATCCCTTGATAAGTCAATCTCCCTTCCGCGCGTGGAAATGTAACGCGTGCTGATAACACTCATATTTTACTCCTAAAACCTATTATTTCAAGATCATTTATAAGTGTTTTAACCCGGTTTTCAACGGTTTTAAAGTGATTTCCACGTTTCCTAGTTTTAAGAGTCATTTCAGGAAAATTGGACAAAAAGGACACACTTTGGTGCAAAACGGGAACTTCAAGAACATGTGCTCGGAGCCATAAGTTCAGCATCAGATGACGACCTTCCCACCACGAGATCAAGCTCATATTTGAGACAAGATAGCCCTTCCAGCTGTCTTTTATGCCAAGGTGATTTGAGTTCAATCCCACGGTTGGATCTTAAGTTACGAAGGAAGCAAGAAGGCCCGTCAGACACATTTCCAGAAGAAGGATGGCCGCGCCACAGATCCTCAGAAGACCAGTGGCCGCACCATGCCTGGTCGCTCGCGCGGCCACACCACTCCGGCCCATCCTGAGCCTGTTTGCACTTATCCGATATTTTCCCGAGGTTAAAACGCGAAGCCCACTATCTGAAGACCGGGAGCCTATATAAAAGAACCTTAGGGTTTCAGAAGAGAGAGGACCACACAGAGAGCTTTTCCAGAAACACATCTGCGCCGCACAGAGAGAGAAAGAGAGAGAGTTCGACGGCCCCGGAGTTGAAGACCTCGAGAGAGAATTCTTCTGCAGCCGCCTACTCTTCCTTCTTTTCCCTTTCATCTTTTGTTCTTAGTTCTTTGCTTTTTAATACTTTAAGAAAACCTCTCTTCAATCGATTTCTCTTGAAGAAGTTTTCTCACTTTGTTCTTTTTATTAATACAATTTGCACCTTTCATACCTTAAAGATGTCTCCTTTTCCCATGAACGAGTAGTCATCTAGTTGGGTTTTTAAGGGGATTTTCGAAGGGGTTTAATCATGGATTGATTTCGCTAGGTGATAGAGGTAGAGTTTCTTTTAGGTATCTTCGTTGATGTCTTGTTCTTATTGCATGTTTGCTTCTCTGATCAATTAGCAACTGATTCCAGGACGACTAGATACATGAACATGTGGTCTATCGTCTGGATCTAGAAGTTAACGAGCGGATCGCACCGTAGGATGTTTAGGCATATCGACGGACCGCACCGCGAGTGTTTACAAATAGGTGAATGATATGTATGCGCGGTTGTCTTGCATCGTGGGATGAGAAATCATATCCGCAGTGAAAGACAAACGCAGGTGGCTAGATCCGTGAAGGCGGGGTAGTCATAGTCGACCGTTTCAGCTTAAGAACCTAACCTATTAAATCATCTAGAACCTATCATGTTGCTTGTTAGATCCGATCCATGAACCCCGGAGAATGTCCCTGAACCCAACGCCTTTTATTCATTGATTTACAACCGTTTAATTCTTTTCTGCTGCTTGATATCATTACTGCAAATCGTGACACACTGCATCCCCCAAGTTCCCATTTGGTTTAAAGAAGTTAGAAATCTTAGGACTTTCGCAAAACAACAATCTCTGTGGATTCGATCCCTTAATATACTACTGTGATTGCTGTGCACTTGCAGCTATCTTAGGGGTAAAACTTGAAGTAAAAGAAACCCCGCATCAAGTTTTTGGCGCCGTTGCCGGGGATTGTTTGCTTTTGCGAATTTTCAGTTTCTAATTTGTCTTTTAGACCACGTTGATTTTCAAGCTTTTCCGTTCATTGCTCACGATTTTCTTGTGTTTACTTCTCATGTTTCAGGTGTATGACCACTAGGAGGAACGCTTCCAACGTCTTACCCCGCCACATCGAGATCGACAGGCACGAAAAAGAAATCTGAAGGTTAAGAAGACAGATCAGCATGGCCGAGAACGAGGCCGCTCTTGGAGTTCAACGAAACCGCGAAGAAATTCTTCGCAACACTGGTCGAGCACCTAACGAGTTACAAGATGGGGAGCCACAGCTCGACAACAATGGAAACCCTATCAACCCCAATCCCGAGGCTGACTCGGACGGAGAAGAACGCGATCCTGCCCTACAGCAAGGAGGACACAATCCGATCATCGGAAATGGAGCGAACCAAGCAAACCCTATCATCCAGCCGGATGACCGAGACGCCATCCGACCTGTTCTGCCAGCCAACCTTCCCAGGCGAGCTAGGAACCGCACCATAGCCGATCACGATACCCCTGATCAGCACTTCCAGAATCGAGCAGCGATTCAAGTTAACGTCCCCCACGAGGACGAGTTGGAGATCAAACCGCAGATCATCTCTTTGGTGAAGCAAAATCAGTTTCACGGACTATCAAACGAGCACCCGATGGACCACATCGAGTTATTCGAGGAAATCTGCAGCACCACAAAGACGAACCGAATCCCTCCCGACTATCTGAAGTGTAAGCTATTCCCATTTTCTTTAAGCGACAAAGCTCATAGATGGCTGAAGACTTTACAACTAGGATCGATCACTAACTGGGTGGAATGCAAGTCTGCCTTCCTAAATCACTTCTACACTGAGTCCCGATCCAACCTGCTAAGAAACAAGATCCAAGACTTTCAACAAGGACCGGTAGAATCATTTTTTGAGGCGTGGGAGCGATAAAAGGACTATGAACGCGGCTGTCCTCACCATGGTTTCTCCGGAGCCAGCTTGCTAAACACGTTCTACCGCGGACTGCAAGCTAGATACCAACTTTCGCTCGACACGGCCAGTAATGGAGATTTTACAACAAAAACGGAGCGACAAGGATGCGCACTCATCGAGAACCTCGCTGTAAGCAACATCAATAACTGTCCGGATTATGATAGGAATCCAAGAACCGGAGACTCTGATTCTAAGCAAATAGCCGAGCTGAAGAATATGATGAGCCAACTGCTCAAGGGACAGCAGCGCAGTATCAGTGCGTGTGAGAGCGCGGCGGAAAGAGAAGAATCTAGCCCGGGAGATGATGGAGACGAGTCCTACACGCGGGAAGAAGAAATTAACTTCATAGGAGGATAAAATTCATATTCAAACAGAAACTTCAACAATGGATTCAACAACAACTTCAAGAACAACAACAACTTATCATACCGGAACCCAAACGTGGAGAACCCGCGAGATCAAGTGTATCCACCTCAAGGAAGACCCTTCCAGAACAAGTTCCAGAACGTGAACTACGGAAACAACGGAAGCTACCAGGCGAAGCAGCCCTACAACTCTCAGCTCACGCCCTACAACAACCAGCAGGGGGGGCCGCAAGCTGCACCGAACGCACCTTACCCGTCTCGAGAAGACAAACTCGAAGGACTGATGCAAACACTACTGTTATCTCAACAAAAATCGGTCAAGGATCTCAACATGAAGGTAGATTGCATGTATAACGACCTGAACGGCAAGTTCGAAACCCTTTCTTCGCACGTGAAGAAATTAGACATGCAAGTCTCTCAGACCGCTGAAGCCATCAAGAGGCAAGCAGGGATCTTTCCCGGAAAAGTAGAGGATAACCCGAAAGGATTCTGTAACGCGATCTCTGCAGTCGCCAACGAGTCTAAGGAGCCAGAACTAGCCATGGGAGAAAAGTGCAGGTTCGTCCCACTCTTCCCAACGATAAATAAAGGAACTGCCAGTCCACCTTTCGATACCCCGGAGAACCGTGGGTTCGACAGACTGAAGAAAGAAGAAGATTCAGGCGCATTTACCTTCCCATGCTCGATCACGGTAATCAACTTCAAGGATTGTCTATGTGACATAGGAGCCAATGTCAATGTCATGCCAATGGCAATCGCTGAAAGGTTATGAATTACGACTTATTTCCCCTCACCTACGCAGCTAGTGTTCGGAGACTCGTTTAGGAAGAAATTAAATGGCGTAATCTACAACGTTCAACTTCTTGTCGGGTATAAGATAGTACCTACTGACTTCCATGTGATCGACATGGGGGAAGACAAAGACAAACCACTGATACTTGGAAGACCCTTCTTGGCTACGGTAGGAGCAAGGATCGACCATGTAAGCAACTTCGTGGTCTTCCTACATATAAGCCAGAAGAGATACTACCCAAAGGAGTTGAGCACTCCGCCTCCGGAAACAAAGAACCACGAGACTAAGAAGGAAAAAAAGGGGATGATATTAAGGGCAGACCAGCTCCACTCGAGACCCTTCTCCCGAATCGAAATTCTGATTCCTCCCGAGCTAGCAGAGTTGGGTGAAGAGGAAGTTTCAAAGTCAGTTGAAAAGACAAAGCGGGTAATCTTAGAAGCTAAAATTCTAAGGAACGGAAACGGAGTGACGCTGCTGATACGGAAGTAAGGAGAAGCTTCAGGAGAGACAACTCCCGAAGCACTTTCCCAAACTGCCTAAGATTCAAACAAAGTCGAGGTAAACGACTTAAACAAAAGCGCTTGGTGGGAGGCAACCCATCCGGTACGTGTTTTTGATTTTTTTTCTTTCTTTCATTTCTAACATCTAGTTTTTGCAAGTTTTCTGTACTTAGGAATATAAAAAAAAATATATATAAAAAAAAAGAAAAGCCAAGAAAAACCCAAAAATATGAAGAGGAGCCTCAGAAGAAGGCTGCCCGCACGAGCATAGCCCGTGGCACGACGAGAAGGACCGTGGCCGCGCGACGGACCACGACCGCGCGGAGGGAAGCGGCTTGGTCGCGGCCGCGATAGGCCATGGCGCGGCCAACGGTCGTCTGAGCCACCAGCCCGGAAAACTCACGTTTTTCCTCCCAAACCGAGCTTCCCACGTTTTGGTACAATCCCGCACCGAAAAGTTATTCCCGTTAATATAAAATGACGGATTTAATCGATTCGTGGCCAACACACAAGGTAAGTTCTCTCGTTTTAAAATTTTGAAAATAATAGTTTTTGGTGATAAAAACACCTTTTTAAAAGCAAAAGAGAAATTTTAGGATCAAACTCTCTTTTCTTTTTCTCTCCCAAGAGACTTGGAGATTTTTGGGAGATTCTAAGTTTTTCAAAATCCAAACCGTTTTCAAAAATTCTTTGCCCTAAACTCATCTATTTTCGAAGAGCATTCACTTTTTAAAGCTCATTCATCCTCATCTACAAGGTATGGTCTCCAATTTTACAAATCTCTAAAGAACTCAATTTTGAGATCTCTCTCGCTTGACTAGAAAATTGTCTAGGATGCTTTGATAATGGTAGAGAACCTTGGATTGATGATTTAGGTTGCCTAGATCTCGATTTTTGCAACCATATATCTAAAAGTTGAAGTCTTTGAAATAAAATTCTTTTTAGCATGCTCTAAGAACCGATTTTGGAGATATTATTGGACGAATTGCTTGGTTTGAAATTGATTCATGCTAGGTATCACTTAGAGATCAAAATTTGATGATAATAAGTTGGAAAAATCGATTTATTGGAAAAATTTTGGTTTAGAATCCCAGAAATCCGAAAATAGGGTGTGAGTACCAAATTGATCTTAAAATTTATGCAATTACTCTATTAGTCTTAGTCTTGGAAACTCTTGGTATATGTCTTGCATATCATTGCACTTGAGAATCCTTGAGACACATCAAATTCACATGTTTGGTCGAGTTTTTGTTTTTATTTTGCAAGGTACAATGAGTTCCGACCGAAACTACGAGATACGTTCGAAGTATAGAGAGCAATTAAGCTCTTCAAGGAGTTCTTCGCGACAGCAAGAGCACGTAACACCGCTAGGGAACCCGAGTCTAAACACCACTCTAGGGAAATATATGAGGGAGCAAAGGAGGAAGTTCCCCGAATCGCAAAAGGCATGCACAAGCCGCGACGATCCTCCACCTCAAGAGCCAACAAGAGAGCTGAACCCTTCTCCTCCTAAGCGCAAGATCCAAAATTTTGGAGCACAAATGGACCCGAAAATTGATTATTTGAAGGAGATGAAGAAGATGGATATAAGAACAACCTTGAAGATCGACTACTCAGCTTTAGACGCTTTGGGCATAACCGAGGATGTCACATGGTACTTGGACGAGCTAAGGCTCAAGACCTTTATGGAGACTGATCGACCCACTTACAAGGAGCTCGCCCAAGAGTTCTTAGCTTCGGTTCAGCTGACATACAAGAGAGGGAGGAAATCACATCCGAGAGACGGTACTCTCTATTTCACCATTGGCTCTCGGGATTATGAGCTGAGCATCCCTAGACTTTGCGAGATATTTGGTTTTGACTTGAGGAGCGAGACAAGCATTGAAGAAGAATGGAGTGCTGATATTTGGGAACTCATGGGCCGAGGCATTTACGACAAGGGAAGGCATCCGTCAGCCTTTCTTTCACATCCAGCCGTGCGTTTCATGCACCGCCTCATAGCACACCGACTTTATTCTCCCAACAACCAATCATGCATTCTCATTCCAGAGCTCGTCCTACTTCAGTTCGCCTTTAGAGACGAGCCACTTTCAGCATGCTTTTGATGCATCCTAGCAGAGAGACTCGTGCGAGTGAAGCACGACGTCACTGCACCTCGATGCGAGACTGCCTTCACGACTTATGGAGGCATCATCACAGCGATCATGGAGGCCGCAGGAGTAGACACCAGCATTGAGACGCCCTTAGATGAGGCTTGGTTTGACTTGTCCCAGTTTCAGACAGACAGGAACTTGACAGGCGCAGCCATGGATCCAGACAGGTTCGTATACCATTACAGACTAGGGAAGGGAGACAACCGCACGGTTTATTTACCATCTCCTACAGTCCCGCGCCTTTCAGAAGGTTCACTACAGTGGATCCCGAACCATGATGAGTTCCGCACTGAGTTCTCACGTCTACCACTTACCATTGGAGAGTATGTAGCCGCCAAGGCTAGGAGAGAAGCAATCCGTCAGAGGACTCACGACACCTCATCCTCCTCCATGCGCAGTACCTCACGATCCGCTGCACCGTCCACCTCGACTGATCCCGCGATCACCGCACTTCAGGAGCAACTAGCACGCCAGAACGAGATGCTTGAGAAGATGGCGCGACAGCTTCGAGAGAGAGGACACATAGATGGCAACCTTTAGACCCTGAGTTCAGATGCCTAGAAGTCTTCGCGTCTCGGCCAACACTCTTCCTGCTTACGAGCCTGGTTCCATCTATTCCACCCCTATCCTTTATTTTAATTTATGCTTTATCTTTCATCTACTGCAGTCATTCCCGACCTGTCACCACTTTTTCACACTAGGGACAGAGTGATTTAAGTCTGGGGGGGAGTTCGTACTAATGACTTTGCTTTTGTTTTGGTTTTTATTTGAGTCTTTTTCTTTTAAGAACTAAGAATGATGTATTTCGATATATATAATATGGTTTTAGGAATTATGACGCAAAACCAAGGATGATATTCGACCAGTGTGCTTCTACGCTATTTCTAGTGACAGATCTTTCAAGCTTTAGTACTAGACTAGGCAGTAGCTAGAAAGCCAGAGATGCGAAATCCTGGAGAATGCCGATCTATAAAGACTTCAGGGGAAGGAATACACTAGCTCTGTTTTTATTGGACTTTAAACTAACTATTAATTTCCTTGTCAACAGATGTAAACATTCAACGAAAAAGCCAGAACGTTCGGGACATCTTCTTCCATTTAAACACACTCTCTTGTTGTTCCCGAACGGCCAACTATTCAATAGTTGGTACCATACCCGAAACCCTTACCATATTTTCATACCTCATTCAACTCTCTTGTTTTCACCATATGCAGATATGTGCAAAAACGCCGGAGAGGGAGGAACGACACGATTTCTAGTCACTTAAGACGAAGGATCGAATGGTTAAGGAACAGAAGTGTTAGCTACAAAAGAAGGACGACTCATGCCTCGGAGAACTCGAAATAATGGTAATATTCTTTCGATCCTTAAGACTCTCACAACAAGGCACTTCCCGTTTCATATTAAAAAAAAATAATAAATAACTCGGATAGAGGACCCGAACTCTTTGGAGTAATGACGGTACTTATCCATAAAAAAAAAAGAGTTACAAAAAAAAGGGAAAAGAAACGGAAAGAAAATGCCTAAGAGCCTTAAGAGAATCGTGACATGCATAGAGGCAGAGCCTGGGCGATATGGTGAGAAGTTATAAAACTCCATCCAATCCGAGCCAGAAACAAGAAACTAAGTCTGGAGGGATGGCTGTATCAAGGAGAACTCGCGGATGTGTATGTGCGGAGAGTGATTGGAAATCGTGGATCTCAATAGTTCCACCTTCTCTTGCTGTTTTGCATAATATCTCGCACCTCCCGGAGATTTATACGGTAACCCTAAACACTCTAAACCTCACCAATAAAAGCCTTTATATACATAACCTCGTTGAATCTAGCTTTATATCCCTTGACAAGGATCACGCCAAACTTAATACTACTTAGAGAG
>JAHZTW010000107.1:160995-198500 GCA_020283515.1 Alliaria petiolata | reverse complement strand
ATTTTAGAAAGTTCTTAGAGTCTTGTATTATTATCTGTTGTTGATTTGGTAATTGGTTGAATTTTAGAAATAGTTTTTCTTATTATCTTGCTACTCACCATCAAATATGTATTATTATTCCGGTTTTAGAATTGTATTTTATTAATTTAGTAGATCTGTTGTTTTATAATTTTAGAGTCATCTAGTACTTTTATAACCCTTTTGTGAAATTTGTAAAATAGTTTTCGTGTCTGTTTACAAACCGCTAGTAATTGTTTCAGAATTATTCACCCATTTAACTCGAATTTTGCTTAGCTTCTTATATCTCTTGTATTCTTAGTACCCTTTCACCCCAAGGTTGGATTGATATCCTAAAGTACTTCAATGACATAGACAAGCTTTAGGTTTTGTTAACCTGTGAAAAAGCTAGTTATCAGAGGGCTTGGTCAATCAGTTTCCAAAAGAAAATCTTGCAATCTGTCTATCTTTTTCTTCTCTTGATTTTACCATCTGATTCTTTGGAGAAAAGCACATTTAGATTCATTGTTAGTTCCACTGGAACTTGGAGAATTCACTGGAGTATCATTTGCTTGAGAGATAAACACTTTGAGGGAAACACCTTGTGAGAGCTTTTATTTTTAACCTGTTTGTTAAGTAATCGCAGGAACAAGATGTTTGGACTACAAAGGAGAAGCAGCCAGGAACAGATTCCACAACAAGGAGTTCTTAATTCATCCTTGATGAGAAAGAGGTGCCAACCTTTAGTAAATGTAAACAAATCGGTTTCTAACAAGAATGGTTATGTGCAGAAGGAGGCCCAACAAAGGAGACCACTAGAGAGACCAAAAGGGAGAAGTAGAGAACGACCTAAACTAGCAAGAGATGAAGCAGATCGTGACTACTACAACCTTGATGATCAAAGAAGTTCTAGGCAAGCTAGATTGGATCAAGAGCGGTTGAGTAGAGAAAAGCATCTCGCTGATATGGAAGAGCGGTGGCAAAAAGCAATGATGGCTGTTTGGAATAACTATGGAAAGAGCACAACCACTCTCCCATCCTTAGGAGATGATACAACAAGTCAAGGGCAGACTTCTGAAAATATGCAGCAGACTTCTGAAAACATGCAGCAGACTTCTGAAAATATGCAGCAGACTTATGAAAACATGCAGCAGACTTCTGAAAATATGCAGCAGACTTCTGAAAATACACAGCAGACTTGTGAATCAAGTTCATTTGTCATGAAGCAGACTTGTTATAAGGAGGAGCAGGCTATTCCAAAGCCACAAGCTGACAAAGCATTATCCAACATCCAAGGAACCAAAGGTAAAACTTCTACTTCAGATTATTGTGCTAATGAATCCTTTATGTGTCATGGCAGAAAGCAAATTGCAAATGAAGTGCCCATGGTGCTTAAGGATAAAGCCGAGAACAACACTGAGGAAAAAGAAGAAGTTTCAGACTCTTTGTTATCTTCTGATCAAACTCCACCAGCTGGAAGTGATTTGTTGGTGTCTAGGGGAACTTTGAATGTTCAAGCCAAAGGAGGGGGTAATGAGCAACGTGAGAACTTGTTTTACACAAGATGTCTCGTCCAAAACAAAGTGTGCAGCCTTATCATTGATGGAGGCAACTGTACAAACGTGGCAAGTGCAACAATGGTGAAAAAGCTCTGTTTGGAAACTAAGAAGCACCCAGAACCTTACAAGCTTCAATGGTTAACAAACAATGGAGAAATGAAAGTGACCAGACAAGTGACGGTGTCCTTGTCCATTGGGAGTTATGTGGATGAAATACTTTGTGATGTTTTGCCCATGGAAGCCAGTCACATCCTCCTAGGAAGACCCTGGCAATATGATCACCAAGTTACCTATAAAGGACTCACCAACCGGTACTCATTTAAGTTTAAGGGTAAGAAGATCACCCTAGTTCCTTTGTCTCCATTGGAAGCTTTTCGTGATCAGCAACACTTGAGCAAGAAGGAATGTCAAAATGAGAGCACAACTATGAAGAAGCATAACGCCTTTCTCAAAAGATCTGTGACATCAAGGTGTTCTCTTTCCTCTTCTCAATCTGATTTGATTCTTGAAAATAAAAAGACTTGTGAAGAACTTACTTGTTTAAAACCGGTGAAACCGAGTAGCAATGTTTTTGTTTCACAGGTCCAAGAAGAGAACTCACCAAAAGATGCACAAAGGAGTTTGTCATTGATTAGTGATGTGGAGCAACAGACCATCTGTGTGCCAGAACCTGTTCCTAAGTCATTCTCTTATGACTATCCAAAGCACTGTAAGGAAATTGATTTGGTTAGGAGAGAGCCTAGTTTGTTTGTTCTTGTTTCTTCTCAAGATGAAAAACGATTTGATTTGAAAAATATGAAAGAGATTTGTATTTCAAAACCAGTTTTTGATAGCATAATCCAATCTTGTGAAAAGTTTAAACCTGAAAAGCTTTTTGTGCCAAATTGTTTTCTGTTTGATGATATGCTTGATAAGTTGTTTGGTTCATGTGTGATTTCTAAGATTGATTTCTGGAGTAGTTATCATAAAACTCGAATGAAAAAGAGTGTTGATTGGNTACAAAGTATTTCTTATAAATACTCTTGTAATTCCTTTGTGAAATAACAACCAACTTTTTATCTTCTTTTTCTTTGAGAGTGATTCTCTTTGTTCCTTTATGAACATTTCGATTTCTTAGTGTGTAATATCTAAGATATCAAACCGGTATATCAAGAGTCATTCCGCAGTCTCTTGTGTGACCATTCTATCAACCAAAAGGTGTTGGCTTGTGTTGAAATAGATCAGGTGGTGAGTTTAATATACTTGCTATTGGTTCTACACAATCTTCATTTGGAGGTTCCACCGCCTATCTTCCTTTGTATCGTTTAAGATAGCATCAGGCATAAGGTTTAATATACCTTTTGTTGGGTCTACACGAGCCACCCGAAGCTTAGGATTATCACGTTACCCCTTGGAGTGAAAGGTCTTGGAAGGATTCTTGTCGAGCCTGACCAGAATCTATCATCATCTGATGCTGAACTTATGGCTCCGAGCACATGTCCTAGAAGTTCTCGTTTTGCTCCAAAATGTGTTCTTTTTGTCCAGTTTCCCTGAAATGACTCTTAAGACTAGGAAACGTGGAAATCACTTAAAAACCGTTGAAAACCGGGTTAAAACACTTGTAAACGATCTTGAAATAATAGGTTTCAGGAGTAAAATATGAGTGTTATCAACTGCCCCAGACTTAAATCTTTGTTTGTCCTCAAACAAAACGCAGAAAAAGACTTGGAAAGAGGTTTGAAAATATAGGAACTAGCAAAAGCTCAGCGACCGTCCTTCTAAAACATAAGTCATCGAACAAGTCTATCCAAGCTTTGCCTAGAAAATTCTCACTATAGTTCCTTCAACACTAGTCCTTTACGAAGCTTTCACTATCTAAACTCCAAGTTTCGGTCAACTAGCTCTCTAAGTAGTATTAAGAATGGCGTGATTCTTGTCAAGGGATATTAAGCTAGATTCAACGAGGTTAGGTGTATAAAGGTCTTTACTGGTGAGGTTTAGAGTGTTTCGGGTTACCGTAAAGATCTCCGGAAGGTGCGAGATATTATGCAAAACAACAGGAGAAGGTGGAACTGTTGAGATCCACGATTTCCAAGCACTCTTCGCACGTACATATCCTCGAGTTTTCCTTGTTACCGCCATCCCCCCAGACTTAGTTTCTTGCTTCTGGTTCGGATTGGGTGGCGTCTAAAACTTTTCACCATATCGACCGGGCTCCGCCTCTGTGGATGTTCCGATCCTCTTAAGGCTCTCAAACATTTTCTTCCCGTTTCTTTTTCTCTCTCTTTTTTTTTATATATGTAACTCTCTCTTTTAGCGGATAAGTACCGTCATTACTCCAAGGAGTTCAGGTCCTTTATCGGAGTTACTTTTCTTTTCTTTCTCTTTTTTTTTTTATGAAACGGGAAGTGCCTTGATGTAAGAGTCTTAAGGATCACGAGAACATTACCATTTCTTCGTGTTTTCCGAGGCATGGATCATCCTTCTTTTGTAGCTAACAACTCTGTTCCTTAACCATTCGATCCTTCATCTCGAGTGACTAGAAATCGTGTCGTTCCTCCCTCTCCGGCGTTTTTGCACATATGTGCATATGGTGAAAACAAGAGAGTTGCATGAGGTATGAAAAGATGGTAAGGGTTTCGGGTATGGTACCAACTATTGATGTGTTGGCCGTTCGGGAACAACAAGAGAGTGTGTAAAAATGGAAAAAGATGTCCCGAACGTTCTGGCTTTTTCGTTGGATGCTTAAATATGTTGACAAGGAAATTAAAAGTCAGTTTAAAGTCCAATAAAAATAGAGCTAGTGTATTCCTTCCCTTAAAATCTCTATAGATCGGCATTCTCTAGGATTTCGCATCTCCGGCTTTCTAGCTACCGTCTAGTCTAGTACTAAAGCTTGAAAGATCTGTCACTAGAAATAGCGTAGAAGCACACTGGTCAATAATCATCCTTGGTTTTGCATCATAATCCCTAAAACCATATTATATATATCGGGATACATCGTTCTTAGTTCTAAATAAAAAGAAAAGACTCAAATAAAAGCAAAACAAAGCAAAGTCATTGGTACGAACTCCCCCCAGACTTAAATCACACTGTCCCCAATGTGAAATAGTGGTGACAGGTCGGAAAATGACAGAAAAAAATAAAAAAAAAATAATAAAGCAAGGGTAAATGATAAGGGTAGAATAGATGGAACCATGCTCGTAAGCAGAAAGAGTGTAGGCCGAGACGCGAAGTCTTCTAGGCATCTGAACTCAGGGTCTAAAGGTCGCCATCTATGTGTCCTCTCTCTCGAAGCTGTCGCGTTATCTTCTCAAGCATCTCATTCTGGCGTGCCAGCTGCTCCTGAAGTGCGGTGATCGTTGGATCAGTCGAGGTGGACGGTGCAGCGGATCGTGAGACTGCGCATGGAGGAGGATGATGTGTGCTGGTGGGTCCTCTGACTGATCGCCTCTCTCTTAGCCTTAGCGGCTACATACTCTCCAACGGTAAGCGGTAGACGTGAAAACTCTGTGCGGAACTCATCATTGTTCGGGATCCACTGTGGTGAACCCTCTGAAAGGCGCGGGACTGTGGGAGATGGTAAATAGACCGTGCGGTTGTCTCCCTTTCCTAGTCGGTAACGGTATCCGAACCTGTCTGGATCCATGGCTGCGCCTGTCAAGTTCCCGTCCGTCTGAAACTGGGACAAGTCAAACCAAGCCTCATCTAAGGGCGTCTCAATGCTGGTGTCTACTCCTGCGGCCTCCATAATCGCTGTGAAGATGCCTCCATAAGTCGTGAAGGCAGTCTCGCATCTAGGTGCGGTGACGTCGTGCTTCACTCGCACGAGTCTCTCTGCTAGGATGCACCCAAAACACGCTGAGAGTGACTCGTCCCTAAAAGCGGACTGAAGTAGGACGAGCTCTGGAATGAGGATGCATGATTGGTTGCTGCGAGAGTAAAGTCGGTGTGCTATGAGGCGGTGCACAAAACACACGGCTGGATGTGAAAGAAAAGCGGACGGATGCCTTCCCTTGTCGTAAATGCCTCGGCCCATGAGTCCCCAAAGGTCGGCACTCCATTCTTCTTCAATATTCCTCTCGCTCCTCAAGTCAAACCCAAATACCTCGCAGAGTCTAGGGATGCTCAGCTCATAATCCCGAGAGCCAATGGTGAAGTAGATAATACCATCTTTCGGATGTGATTTCCTTCCTCTCCGATATGTTAGCTGAAATGAAGCTAAAAACTCTTGGGCGAGCTCCTTGTAAGTGGGTCGATCAATCTCCATGAAGGTCCTGAGCCTTAGCTCGTCCAAGTACCATGTGACATCCTCGGTGATGCCCAAAGCGTCTAAAGCGGAGTAATCGATCTTCAAGGTTGTTCTTATCTCCATCTTCTTCATCTCCTTTAACTAATCAATATTCGGGTCCATTGGTACTCCAAAATTTCGGATCTTGCGCTTAGGAGGAGAAAGGCTCGGCTCTCTTGTTGGCTCTTGGGGTGGAGGATCGTCGCGGCTAGTGCATTCTCTTTGCGATTCGCGGAACATCCTCCTTTGCTCCTTCACATATCTCCTTAGAGTGGTGTTGAGACTCGGGTTTCCTAGCGGTGTAACGTGTTCTTGTTGGTGCGAAGAACTCCTAGAAGAGCTTAGTTGCTCTCTATTCTTCGAACGTATTTCGAAGTTTCGGTCGTAGCTCATTGTACCTTGCAAAACAAAAACAAAAACTCGACCAAACATGTGAATTTGATGTGTCAATGATACACAAGACATATATCAAGAGCTTCCAAGACTAGTAAAAATCGAGTTTATGCACTAATATTCAAGATCGATTTGGTACTCATGCTCTATTTTCGGAATTTTGGATTTCCACACTAAAAACTTTCCAATAAATCGATTTTGCCAACTTATTCTCATCAAACATTGGTTACAAGTAGTACCTAGTATGAATCAAGTCCAAACTAAGCAAATTGTCCAATATTACCAACAAAATTCGATTTCTAAGGCATGTTCTAATTTCCAACCTCCAAAGATTTCAACTTTTCGGAATTGGGTTTCAAAAATCGAAATCTACGCAACCTAAATCATCAATCCAAGGTTCTCTACCATTATCCAAGCATCCTAGACAATTTTATAGTCAAGCAAGAGAGATCTCAAAATTGAGTTCTAGAGGGATTTGTAGAATTAGAGACCATACCTTGTAGATGAAGATGAATGAACTTTAAAAATTGAATCTTCCTTGATAATAGATGAGCTTAGACCAAAGAATTTTTGAAAACGGTTCGGATTTGAAAAATTTAGAACCTCTCAAAAATCTCCAAGTCTCTTGGAAGAGAAGAAGAAAAGAGAGTTTGATCATAAAGTTCTTCTTTTACTTTTAAAAAGGTGTTTTTATCACCAAAACCTTTTATTTTCAAAAATTTTAAAACGAGAAAACTTACCTTGCGTGTTGGCCACAAATCCATGAAATCCGTTATTTTCCATTAACGGGAATAACTTTCGGTGCAAGATTGTACCAAAACGCGGGAAGTTCGGTTCGGGAGGAAAACGTGAGTTTTCCGGGTCGGTCGCTCGGATGACTGCTGGCCGCGGCCAAGCTTGTTCCCTCTGCGCGGTCGTGGTCTGTTGCGCTGCCACGGTCCGTCTTGCCGCGGCACGGGCCGGCGCTCGTGCGGCCAGCCTCCTTCCGAGGCTCCCCTTTATATTTTTGGGTTTTTCTCTCTTTTATATATATATATATATTTTTTTTTTATGCCTAAGTACAAAAAACTTGCAAAAACCAGCTGTTAGAAATGAAAGAAAGGAAAATTAAAAACACGTACCACTAAGCACTTTTGTTTGAGTTGTTTAGCTCGACTTTGTTTGAAGCTTATGCGGTTGAGGAAAGTGCTTCAGGAGTTATCTCCCCTAAAGCTTCTCCTTGCTTCCGTATCAGCAGTGTGCCTCCATTTCCGTTCCTTAGAATTTTAGCTTCTAAGATCACTTGCTTTGTCTTTTCAACTGCCATTGACATTTCCTCTTCCCCCAGTTCTTCCAGCTCGGGAGGGATCAAGATTTCGATTCTGGAGAAAGGTCTCGAGTGGAGTTTGCCTGCTCGTAATATCATACCCTTTTTCTCCTTTTTAGTCGTGTGGCTCTTTGTTTCCGGTGGCGAAGTATTTAGCTCCTTCGGGTAGTATCTTTTCTGGCTTATATGTAGGAAGACTACGAAGTTACTTACGTGATCGATTCTTGCTCCTACCGTGGCCAAGAAGGGTCTTCCAAGTATCAATGGCTTTTCCTTGTCCTCCTCCATGTCAAGCACATGGAAGTCAGTAGGTACTATCTTATATCCGACAAGAAGTTGGACGTTGTAGACCACGCCATTCGATTTCTTCCTAGAGGAATCTCCGAATACTAGCTGCGTAGGTGAGGGGAAATAGGTTGTTATTCCTAACCTTTCAGCGACTGCCATGGACATGACATTGACGTTGGCTCCTGTGTCGCATAGACAATCCTCGAAATTGATTCTTGTGATCGAGCAAGGGAAGGTGAATGCGCCTGGATCTTCTTCTTTCTTTAGCATATCGAACCCGCGATTCTCCGGAGTGTCAAAAGGTGGATTGGTCGTTCCTTTCTTTATCGTTGGGAAGAGTGGAACGAATCTGAACTTCTCTACCATAGCTAACTCTGGCTCCTTAGCTTCGTCGGCGATTGCTGAGATCGCATTACAGAATCTTTTCGGGTTATCTTTTACCTTTCCGGCAAAAATCCCTGCTTGTCTCTTGATGGTTTCAGCAGTTTGAGAGACTTGCATGTCCAACTTCTTCACATGTGAAGATAGGGTTTCGAACTTTCCATTCCGATCCTTAACCGATTATTGTTGAGACAACAGCAGCTGTTGCATCAATCCTTCGAGTTTGTCCTCTCGTGATGGGTACGGCGCGTTTGATGCAGCTTGTGGCGCTCCTTTCTGGTTGCTGTAGGGCGTAAGTTGAGAGTTGTAGGGTTGCTTTGGCTGGTAGCTTCCGTTGCTTCCGTAGTTCACGTTCTGGAACTTGTTCTGAAAGGGTCTTCCTTGAGGTGGATACACTTGATCTCGCGGGTTCTCCACGTTCGGGTTTCGGTATGAGAGGTTGTTGTTGTTCCTGAAATTGTTGTTGAATCCATTGTTGAAGTTTCGGTTTGGATATGAATTATGTCCTCCTATGAAGTTAACTTCTTCTTCTCGCGTGTAGGATTCGTCTCCGTCGTCTCCCGGGTTAAGACTCTTCCCTCTCCCCCGCGGTATCAATGGTATCACACGCATTGATACTGCGCTGTTGTCCTTTGAGCAGCTGGCTCATCATATTCTTCAACTCGGCTATCTGCTTAGAATCAGAGTCTCCGGTTCGTTGATTTCTATCATAATCAGGACAGTTGTTGCTGTTGCTTACAACAAGGTTCTCGATGAGTGCGCGCCCTTGTCGCTCCGTCTTTGTTGTAAAGTCTCCATTGCTGGCTGTGTCGAGTGAGAGTTGATATCTAGCCTGCAGTCTTCGGTATAACGTGTTTGGCAAGCTGGCTCTGGAGAAACCTTGGTGAGGACAGTCGCTTTCATAGTCTTTGAATCGCTCCCATGCTTCAAAGAATGACTCGACCGGTCCTTGTTGAAAACCTTGAATCTTGTTTCTCAGCAGGTTGGATCGAGATTTAGTATAGAAATGATTGAGAAAAGCTGACTTGCATTCCACCCAGTTAGTGATCGATCCTGGTGGTAAAGTCTTTAGCCATCTATGAGCTTTGTCGCTCAAAGAGAATGGAAATAACTTGCACTTCAGATAGTCGGGAGGGATTCAGTTCGTCTTTGTAGTGCTGCAAATTTCTTCAAATAGCTCGATGTGGTCCATCGGGTGCTCGTTTGATAGCCCGTGAAACTGATTTTGCTTCACCAAAGAGATGATCTGCGGTTTGATCTCCAACTCATCCTCATGTTGGACGTTAACTTGAATCGCGGCTCGATTCTGGAAGTGCTGATCAGGAGTATTGTGATCGGCTATGGTGCAGTTCCTCACTCGCCTGGGTTGGTTGGCGGATAGAACATGTTAAATGGCATCTCGGTCATCTAGTTGGATGATAGGGTTTGCTTGGTTCGCGCCATTTCCGATGATCGGATTGTGTCCTCCTTGCTGCAAGGCAGGATCGCGTTTTTCTTCGTCCGAGTCAGTCTCGGGAACGTGGTTGATAGGGTTTCCATTGTTGTCGAGCTGTGGCTCCCCATCTGTAGATCGTTGGGTGCTCGACCAGTGTTGCAAAGGACTTCTTCCGGTTTCGTCGAACTCCAAGAGCGGCCTCGTTTTCGGCCATGCTGATCTGTCTTCTTAACCTTCATATTTCTTTTTCGTGTCTGTCGATCTCGATGTGGCGGGGCAAGACGTTGGAAGCGTTCCTCCTAGTGGTCATACACCTGAAACATGAGAAGTAAACACAAGAAAATAGTGAGCAATGAACGGAAAATCTTGAAATTTCAACGCGGTCTAAAAGAGAAATTAGAAACTGAAAATTCGCAAAAGCAAACAATCCCCGGCAACGGCGCCAAAAACTTGATGCGGTGGGGTTTGTTACTTCAAGTTTTACCCCTAAGATATGTGCAAGTGCACAATAATCACAGTAGTATATTAAGGGATCGAATCCACAGAGATTGTTGTTTGCGAAAGTCCTAGGATTTCTAACTTCTTTAAACCAAAAGGGAACTTGGGGGTGTAGTTTGTCACGGTTTGCAATAGTAATATCAAGCAGCGGAAGAGAATTATACGGTTGTAAATCAATGAATAAAAGGCGTTGGGTTCAGGGGTGTTCTCCGGGGTTCATGGATCAGATCTAACAAGCAATAGGATAGGTTCTAAATGATTCAATGGGTTAGGTTCTTAAGCTGAAACGGTCGACTATGACTACCCCGCTATCACGGATCTAGCCACCTACGTTTATCTTACACTGCGGATATGACTTCTCATCCCACGATGCAAAACAGACGTGCATACATATCATTCACCTATTTGTAAACACTCGCGGTGCGGTCCGTCGATATGCCTAAGCCTCCTACGGTGCGATCCGCTCGTTAAATTCTTGATCCAGACGATATACCACACGTTCGTGTACCTAATCGTCCTGGAATCAGTTGCTAATTGATCAGAGAAGCAAACATGCAATAAGAACAAGACATAAACGAAGATACCTAAAAGAAACTCTATCTCTATCTACCCAGCGAAATCAATCAATCCATGATTAAACCCCTTCGAAAACCCCCTTAAAACCCAACTAGATGACTACTCGTTCATGGGAACGAGAGACATCTCTGAGATATGAAAGGTGCGAAATGTATTGAATAAGAAACAAACTGAGAAAACTTCTTCAAAGGAAATCAATTGAAGAGATCTTCTTAAAGTATTGAAAATCAAAGAACGAAGAACAAAAGATGAAAGGGAAAGGAAGAGGAAGTGGGCGGCTGCGGAAGAATTCTCTCTCGAGATCTTCAACTCCCGCGCTGTCGAACTCTCTCTCTCTCTCTCTCTCTCTGCGGCGTGAAAGGTGTTTCTGAAAAGCTGTGTGTGAGGTCACGCCTCTTCTGAAACCCTAAGGTCCCTTTATATAGGCTCTCATGTCTTCAGAAAGTGGGCTTTGCGTTTTAACCTCGGGAAATATCAGATAAGTGCAAACGGGCTCGGGATGGGCCGGAATGGTCTCGCCGTGCGAGCGACCAGGCGTGGCGCGGCCACTGGTCTTCTGAGGATCTGTGGCGCGGCAGTCCTTCTTCTAGGGATGTGTCTGACGGACCTTCTCACTTCCTTTTTACTTTGAGATCCAACCGTGGGATTGAATTCAAATCACCTCGGCATGAAAGACAGCTGAAAGGGCTATCTCATCTCCGAATATGAGGTCGATCTTGTGGTGGAAAGGTTGTCATCTGATGCTGAACTTATGGCTCCGAGCACATGTCCTAAAAGTTCCCGTTTTGCTCCAAAATGTGTTCTTTTTGTCCAATTTCCCTGAAATGACCCTTTTGAGTAGGAAACGTGGAAATCACTTAAAAACCGTTGAAAACCGTGTTAAAACACTTGTAAACGATCTTAAAATAATAGGTTTTAGGAGTAAAATATGAGTGTTATCAGACAATGGTCTGGCGATGGCTCCGACGGCGGCTCCGACGGCTGCTGTTGCTCCGATAGTTTGGTGTGAGATATGAGAAGGGGAATGGTTCTATTTATAGAGGAAGTGAGATAGGAAATTGGTGAAAAAAGAATGGGCCTTGGACTTCAACAAAAAGAACCGGGCCTCTCCTCCCTTTTTGGGCCACGATCGTTACACCAACACATAAATGTTTTTTTCTTAAAAATCATTTCGCAAATAATGTCTAACGGATTGAATGAACATAAAGTTCATAGTTTATATCAAAAGAAAATTACACTTACACTTTTATCAATTTTTTATTACACAAAGAGATACTTTCAAACCTCTCTATCTTTTCTTTGCGTTTTTCTTCATCTTCCAAGAGTAAGGATAACACAAACGAAAGAAACAATTTGCTTTTCGTTTTTTATTTGTTTTGGATTTACAAGAAACTCCTTCAATGGAAGATGTTCAGATTAACTATCCATAGTTTGATCTTCAAAGGCCTCATATGATTGATCACATTCAGTGTTTTGGATTGTTATCAAGTTCTTTCTTCTTTTATTAGTTTCTATTTAAGATATTGAGATCAATACTTGCACCGTTTATGCAACGGAATCCAAGACTCTAACTGGTAACTAATAAAAAAACAAAAAAATAAAAATAAAAAGAATGAAAATAACAAAATAATAGAAATGAATATGAATAACGAATATAATTTTGTTTCTTCCAAATTTTATAAGGAATAATTTTGTTCTATAATTCCTTATAAAATAAGGAATGAGAAGGAATCACATAGAAACAATATTACTTGTAAATGGTTTATTTTAAAGTCGCCCTGGGCATTCGGATCCGTGGTTCGGGTCGGGTCGGTTCTCGGCGGTTTTGGTTTTTTCGGTTCCGCTTCGTTTGGACCCAATTAGGAACCGAAATTTTTTCGGTTCGTGTCGGTCGGTTATTTCCGGGTCCAGATCGGTTCTCGGATTCGAAATCAGAACCGGGATAGAACCGTAAACTAATTCGGTTCTGGAAAACCCGAAAAACCCGGAAAAACCTGTAAAAAACCATATACAAAAAGTCCAAAACTCATCAAATTTTTGAAATTGAAACCAAGTTTGCAAAATACAGAGTTTCAAAGCTTTAAATTGTCAAAAGAGTTGCAAACACAAAATTCAGAAGACATTAAGACAAAATGAACAACAAAAAGAGTTTCAAACACATAGCCATCTTCTCTTAATGTCTTCTTACTCTTCACTCTTTACTCTTAAAACGTCTTTGTCTCCCTTCGACAAATATAAACAAAACCAAGTATCAATCAAACAATCAAGCTTTCTAGTTACGGTTCTTTCCCTAATACAAAGTTTTCACACTTCACAGTTCACACTAATACAAAATGAAGTACTAGCTACAGTTATTATTCTATACTTCTATGGTTCAATTTTAATCAAAGAAAGTCACCCTTCACACTAATACAAAGTGATCGATTACACTAATTTCCAAATAACCAAAATCAATGAGTGAAGAAGTAATACCTTATGAAGTTATGAGAATCCGAGAGACTTTAAACTCCTTCAAACTCTAAAAAAAATGAAACAAACGAATCTGTTAAAAACAAAAACTCAGAAGCACAATTTAAAAGAGACTTTAAAGAATAGAGATTACCTCTCTGAAGTTTATCTAGCAATTCAATATCAGCAAGCAGTTGTTCTTTCGTAACCAAACCTTTTTCATTCAAATGAACTTCACATTTCAGCCACTGTTCGGTGCATATTAACACCTCTAGCATGTAATGAGAGAAACAACTCCTAGATGAATCTAGGACTCGACCACTAGTGCTAAATGCAGACTCGGATGCAACAGAAGTCACTTGCATTGCAAGTACATCCTTAGCTACTTCGGACAACACATGGAACTTTGTGCTGTTGAGCTTTCACCATCCCAATACGTCATACTCTGAACCAAGCAGAATTTTCCTTGGATTCTCCACTTCCTCCTTCTAATATAACTCGAGCTCAGTAGTTGCATCTTGAAATCCTTTTTCTTTTGCTAGCTCCTTGTAAACACAATCCATTCTTTCATATCCAAGCTCCTTATCTGAATCTAAATCAATTCACCTTCAACAGGATCTTGGGATTCTTGTGCACTCTGTGATGTGGCTGCGGACTGAGAAGATGTGGGATCTCTGGTAGCATTGCTATCATACAAATCAAATAACTTCTTCATAACAGAAAGGACTGAATCCCTAACTTTTTTCATGTCAGCAGTATCTTTCCCATACAGACTTTCAAAACAAAACGTTGCAAACTTCATTTTGTTTCTCGGGTCAAATACACTAGCTATGATCACAAGCCTATTGATTTCCTTCAACCCTTCCCAATAATAATCAAATTTATCTCTCATAGCCATCGCCTTGATCCTCAATGTTAAGTCATCATTCTTGCTCAAGGAAATCAGATTTCTTTCAATTGTCACAATCTCATGTAACACTTGTAAGACCCTACTGAATTTGTAGCTGAAACCACTAAAGTAACGTTGTAAAAGATGATGAAAAACCTTACTAACCTGTCCACGGCTTCCCAATCATCTGTTGTTGGAGGCTCAATCCGTTTCTTTCCATCAACCTTTTCTTGAAAATAATCAGTATACAACCTGTCTTCTGCTGCCATTCTCTCAAAACCTGACTTAAACCTAATTGCTCTTATTAGCATAAGATATATATAATTCCATCTGGTTTTGCAATCTGAAGGAAAACTTCCCCTTGTTACCTTTGCTGATTCAACTCTAAGGTCGAAGGCCTTGATTATGTTAGTAGAAGCTCTCACGTATGTCACACCATTACGGATAGCAGAGACACTCTTATCAACATCATGCAAACCATCTTTCACAACTAAGTTAATAATGTGAGCCGCACATCTTACATGCATAAACTCACCTTCAAAGACCAATGCATCAGGATGTGTTGCACCAAATGTTTCCCTAAAACTCGCCAAAGCAGATGTGTTTGCAGTTGCATTGTCAACTGTGATGGTGAAGATCTTCTCAATTCCCCATTCACCGAGACACTCAATCAAAACCGAAGCTATAGTTGCTCCTTTATGGTCTGAGATGTTCTTAAAACCTATTATCAGCTTCCTCAACTTCCAACTTGCATCAATGAAGTGTGCCGTGATAACCATGTAGCTAGCTCCTGTAGGAGGAGCAACCCAAATATCTGTTGTAAGAGAGATCCTTTGCTTACTCTTAGCAAACACCTTTTTCATAGCAGCTTTCCTCATCACAAACATTTCGTCAATCTCTCTAGTGGATGTTCTCCTAGACTGTGGCTTATATAGTTGAACCCTATTACAAAAATGTCTCCAAGCCAAACTCTCTATGAATGGTAACGACAATTCAGCCAAAACAAGCATCTCATTTGTTGCTTCCTTAAAAACTTCGAATGAAACTCTTGACAAACCCAAGTTACCTTCTTCACCTTCGGGATTTAGAATGGATTGAGCTTGAGCTTTACTATCCTTTCAAGCAGAGAAAGACTTGCACAGACCATTATGCTTAATCAAATTTGAAGTTCCAGACGAGACTGCACATCACAAAACCTTGACACACTAATTACATGAGCACTTATTCTCATTGGTTCCGGATTTTGTAAAGTGATCCCACACCATCGACCTTGTTGAAGTATGCTTCTTCTTCGGCTTAGATGGAAGCGAACTACCAACACTTTTAGGAATTTCTTTCCTTTTGCTTGCAGGACCAGAAGTACCAATCTCATCTTCGGTTTCTCTCTGTAACTCATTTTCGTGGGTTGAGGTAGAATCCATATGCAATGAAACGAAAATGTAAGACTCGCAATCAATAATCGAAGACAAGAAAACTAATCAACAACTTAGGAGAAATATCACGAAATCCCTAATTAGCCAAAATCAAATCCCTAATCGTGATGGATTGTCAAGATATTGCCGAGAAAGGGGGATGAAAGGAGAAACCGAGAGGTAAAGGAGAAGGAAGGGAGAAAGAGAGGAGGAGAAAATTTCTAATCAGAATCAAAAACCATGAAATCCCTAATTAGCCATAATCGAATCCCTAATCGGCCAAAATCAAAACATTGTCGAGAGGCCAAGAAGGAATGGAGAAGCCGAGGAGGAAAGAAGAAGGAAAGGAGAAAGAGAGGAGAAGATTACCTGAGACTGAGAGTGATGATTTCTTCTCGACACCGATGAACAAGATGGAGGCGATTCAGGCGAAGGTGAGAGACGACGAGAGAGCCGTCGGGGTTCATTTAGGTTTTCCAGATTTCAAAATTGATATTTACAAAAGGGGATTTAATTGGGAATGAAATAAAACTAAGGTTATAAGATTAGAAATAATTTGCTAATCATAAACATAAACTCATAAACTATACTATTATGAAATTATGATATATGATTATATGTAATATAATTATAATTAGTAAAATGTGTTAATTAAATTCGGGTTTTCGGGCAACCGTTCGGTTCTCGGGATTAACCCGAACCGAGAACCATATCAAATTATAGTGAGAATCGTTCGGGTTTTATACATGATTTAGGTTCGAACCGAACCTTGATTTTTGGTTCGGTCCGAGTCCGGTTCCCTGGTTCCGGTTCACATGCCCATGGCGATTTTAAAGTAACGAGGATAAATATATTATTCTTCATCATTCCTTATGTCACCAGTTAGACCCCAAGCCTTTTTTTACTTCTATTCCAACATGGGATGCATCGTCTCAAGAAGGCTGAACAATGACAAACTGGCAAGCTAAATACTTCAACTAGCTCTATGCATGTTTCAGCTCTAGCTCCTCCTCCACTTTAGCTTCTAAAACACAGTCAATTTTTCAGGGTCCTAGCTCTCTGCAGGATCCAGTTACTGGTGAGTTATCTATCTGTATGAATGATAAGTAGTTTTTTCGGTGTGGTGACTTAACAATTACTCAAGCTACTACTCATGTCATTGTAGTGTTTGAGGATCAATGCATATGGAAAAGGTTAAGACACTAGGGATGCATATAACTTCTTAATTTAAGCTAGCAATAAAGTTTTGAGGTTTAGCTAACAACCTAAGTGATCAAACAAACTAAACAAAAGCTACTAACTCCTTAATTAAGCAATGAATGCACTAATCAAGCAAATTAAAGGCTAATTAACTAGTAATCAAGATTACCAAATGATTAAAACGAATCCAAGGATGGGGTTATCAATCTAAGGTGTTCAAATAATCAATCTTTGATGTCAATCAATCACAATATATGCTAATCCCTAGGCTTAGAACTCAAAAGCAAGACTAATCCACTTTCATGGCACTAATCCCTTCATTAATCATCCTAATCAAGAATTACTCTCATTAGTGAAAAGAAAGCTAACAAGCATAATGAAACAGTTCTAAATTGCCAATAAACACCCTAGACAATCACTTCCATGAGCTAGGAATGTAAATCCCTTCATTAGTTGGTTGGGGAATTTCATCAAGCACCTTGTGGGTGTAAAATTCCCTAAGGCCTAGTTTTAGCTTGATCATGGCTAAACTAGCATTTAGAGCACTAAACAAGGAGGAAAATGAGAAGATCTAATCATAGACATCAAGATTAACCCTTAAAACACCCTAGATCTCACTCCTCCTTAGACACTAATGAAACTACTCACTAATCATGGTTAAATCCTCAAATCCTAAGAGATAGATAAAGATAAACATGATTAGAGAGATAGAAGATGAAAGATTAATAAAGACAAGTACTCCCTCTGTTTCATAAAGAGTGTCACTTTGAAGGTTTTCACACATATTATGAAAACCATAAAAAGTTCTACTTTACCCTTTATTAATACTCTAAATAAATTTATTTCTCTTGTTAATACAATAAATGAATAGAGTTAAAACTGGATTTTTATTCAAATTTCTGCATTGAAAATATAAAAAGACACTCTTTGTGAAACAAAAATAAAATCCTAAAACGACACTCTTTGTGAAACGGAGGAAGTACTAAATTGCATAAACTTTAAAGAAATGTCTTACAAATTACATAGAAACCAAAAATGTAAGGTTTTCTAACAAAGAACAAGAGATTAAAAAGATACTTAGGAAAATTATGTCTTTTCCTATTTATAGTGAAAAGTGGACGACCCGGGTCAACCCGGAACAAACCGGGTATTGACCCGGTTAAGGTCTGAAAATCGGGAAGCGTATCGATCTTGCTAGGTCGATATGCAGCTCGATACGCTGCTAAATGTTTTCTTCAAAGAGTGTGTCGAGCTTAGTAGCTCGACACAGATGCCCGATACGCCATCTTCGATCTTCGGCTGAGGTGTGTATCGACCTTAGCAGTCCGACACAAATGCCCGATACACATCTTCCAAAACTCTGGGGAGCCTTTGTATCGAGCTTAGTAGCTCGACACAATCGTCCGATACGCGCAGTCCATTTTCTCTGCCTAGCTATATCGACCTTGGTAGGTCGACACCAAGGTCAATACACTTCTAAAACTTGTCTGCTTCATGTTTGGCTCCCTTCTCTCCTTCCTCCTTGTCACCCAACCTCCATAGAGGTACTCCAAGCCTCCAAGATACCTAATTAAGACTCAATATGCACAATATGCAACAACCTAAGCTAAAACTTGCTAAACTCTAATATTGATGTACTTTGGACTAAAAGTAACTAAATGAATGCAAAGCTATCTAAAATGGATGCTAAAACATGCTAATTTATGAGTATATCAACTCCCCCAAACTTGCCTTTTGCTTGCCCTCAAGCAAACAAACATGACAAATCCAAGAGAGAGAGGTTTGAAAGTGGGAGCTCATCATCCAAAAATGCCAACAAATACAATCAACTCAATGTCCTAGTTCTTAATTCTAAGGTGCATTTGAATTCATCCTACTCCAAAAGATTTAGCCATGCCCATCTCAACAATCAAATGCACTAAGACCTCAATCTAGATAAGTCTCCCTATCAAACAAATTCTTTAACATTCATTAAGTTGCAAACTGTGGATCATGACAATGCAATGCAAGTGAATTCATTTGGCTAAGGGACTAGGCTTTGAGATAAAAATGATCTCAATTCATGTGGCTTCCAATTCGCATAAGGATTTCACTCAAAAAGGGTTAAACTTCATGAATAATGCTAAAGGTAAAAGACAAGTGATGCATACCAGACTAGACTCTCATCCACCCATAATGCTATCAATGGTCCTATACCTCTCATTCGTTTTCTTTTAGTTTCACTCAACCCTCTAAAGCTACCTTTTTTCTCTCAAGGCTCTTTGTGCCTTTCTAAACCCCATGAATCTCATAAACCACATCTTCTTCTTATAGCACTTAAGGGGGAACTTCTTCAACCTTTAACTCATAGCGAATGGTGTGATCTTTTAACAACCTAGCTCTTCTTTTTATACTTGGGTAGCCCTTTTCTCTTTCTTTGGCCTTTTAGCCTCTTTTGATTTTTTTCTTTTCTCTTACTAAGGCTACCCAATTTCTTTTTACACTTAGAGCTATACTTTTTCTTTTCAAACACAAGATCCACAATTTCAAACTATGCTTCCCTTATTTTCCTTCCAAGCCTCTTTCATTTCCTTCCTTTCTAATCTCTTTCCACAACTCATCATGCTAAAATGAATGGATATAATCCATTCCACAACACCAAGCAATACCGCGACCCATACCCCAATTCCTAAACCTAAATCTAGCCTCGATACGTGAGAGCTAGAATCTACATGAGAGCCTAAACTTGTCGTCTCAAACCTAATACTTTATGCTAAGTTAAATCAAAATAAGGCTTCACAAACAATATCACTTGAACATTTGGCTTTTAAGGAGGTAAGGTAAGGTGGGAGTACTACTTGAGCTAGAAAGAGAGTGGTAAAGTGAGTAAGAAAGCTCAAGTATGTTTATTATCCATGAATTCACTTTCAATGCAAGGCATGATATTTAAATGTCAAATTTCGGTTCAAGTGAGTAGAGTTGGCTATCAATTTCAAGACCCTGTTTTGACCAAAATCTAGTGGCAAGTGAAGTGGTTCAAGCATGGTTCTTCCTTACTTTCAAGATTAGTTCAAATGCAACAAATAACTACTAACTAGGGCATTGAATTGATTACATGAGTTGGCATTCTACAAGGATTAGCTCATCATTGCTCCCAATGCATATGAATGCAATTCCTACATGTAATGCAACTAGTCTCAATCCTAAAATGCAAATGCAACATCTAAATGACTTTCTTTTTGGAAAATTTTCAAATTTTTCGATTTATTTTGGTTTTTCTATGCCTTAAGTGAATGCATGAGACTCAAAATGCATAAAAAGAAAATAAGACTCACAAAACACAATGTCAAATCTCTCAACCTCTCCCCCAAACTTAAATTATACAGTCTCTTGTGTAATAAAAGTTTAGAGGAGACCTCAATCAACATGACAATAAACACAAAATGAAAAGCTAAAAGTAATTTTTACAAAGGAGGTAGAGGTACCTCAATTCTCGGAGGAGGAGGATGGGTAGGAGGACTGCGAGGATGATATATCATGGTTTTTACCCACTTTTAGGCCATGATATAAGTGTTTTTATAGAGTCTTTTGGTACTTTTAGAGTCCTATTAGAATCTTTATAGGTTGGACTACGTTTGGAGCATAATTGGAGATTCTGAAGCTTTTTGGAGCATTCTGCAAGAAGCTGCGAAGTGATGAAGTCAGAAGAGCAGAATTACGCACAGGGTGTCGATCGACACCATCTGTGTCGATCGACACCATCTGTGTCGATCGACACCAGACAAGGACGGCCAAAGTTTCCCAATTCCATCAGAAAAAGGAAATTGCCCAAGCTTTGAAGAATTACAAGATTACCCCTGGACGAAAATCCTCCCTTATAAATATAGTTTTCCAGCCATTGTTTAGACTACACTTTATTTTATAATTATTTAGAGAGAGATTTATAGAGAGTTTTTGGAGAAAAGAATTTGTCTCCTTCGGAGCAAATTTGGAACTCCTTTGTTTCTATTGATTTCTTTTATGCAAACTATTTTATTCATGATGTTTTCTTTATTCACCATGTCTGAGTAGTTTGCTAGTTAGGTTTAGGGTTTTTCAAAGGTGATCAATGAATTGTTAGGTCAAATTATATTGTTAGGATAAAATCATTAGAGTTCTTCATCTGGATTTGTGTTTAATGCTTATTCTAGCTTCGCGACCTAGAATCTGATCTTAGGTTAATTAATAGATGCGAGAGTATTATTGATTGTCTGAACTAATGTTAGATAAGAAAAATACCTATTTGCAAAGAGATTTGGTTTAGGGTTTTGTGAACAATTGAACCTGAAATTAATGCTTGTTTGAATCGATAGGATTTGCAAAGAGATTTGGAATTCTAGTGTTTAGACATAGATAATCTTCGCAGCGAGAGTTGGTTGATTTTACATTAGTGTTTCAAGTTAAAGAACAGTTCTTCATAATTCCTAACATCCTGTCTAGACCTGCAATTTAGATCACATGAGAATTTCCCTGAACCTAGCGTTTCGTCTCTTGAATTTACTAAATCGTTTAATTGCTTTATGTGTTTTAAATTCCATCTTTCTACTTAGCTTAATTCGAAATTAGAAGTTCGTTGTGTCTATCCCTTCTCTGTGGATTCGATCCCTAAGTACTACAACTGATCTCTTAATTTGAGAGAGTTGCTTAGGGTAAATTTGACCCATATCAAATTTTGGCGCCGTTGCCGGGGAAGAAGATTAGTTGCCTACAGATTTCTAGTATTAGAATTTTGTCTAGGTTTTTATTTTTGTTTTTGTTACTGATTTAGTTTCTCATCTTTGGTTTCAGGTGCATGCTGATATGGGTCAAATTTACCCTAGAGCATAAATCATTTAGGCATAATTGATGAAGAATTTTACGCATAATTTATAGAATATTTATGCTTTATGTAATGTGCAAAATGAGGGTTAAGATCACCACAATGACTATAATGATTTGCATATTTGATATATCTATGTATTAAATAGTTACCCACAAGTAGACTATTGATATGGGTCAAATTTACCCTAAAGCAACTCTCTCAAATTAAGAGATCACAGTAGTATTTAGGGATCGAATCCACAGAGAAGTGATAGTCACACAGCAGTTTTCTAAATTCGAATTAAGCTAGGAAGAATAATAAAACTAAAGACAGAAAGCAATTTAAAGGACTTAGTAAATTCAGGAGACGAGGCGCTAGGTTCAGGGAAATCCTCAGGTGATCCAAATTTTAGGTCTAGGCGATAGTTAGGAATTATTAAGCACTGTTCTTGAACTTGAAACACTAATGTAAAATCAACCAACTCTCGCTGCGAAGATTATCTATGCCTAAATTCCAGAAAACCAAATCTCTTTGCGAATTCAAACAATTCAGACAAGCATTAATATCAGGTTCAATTGTTCACAAAATCCTAAACCAAATCTCTTTGCGAATAGGTATTTTGCTCATCTAACATTAGTTCAGGCAATCAATAATACTCTCGTGTCTACCAATTAACCTAAGATCAGATTCTAGGTCGCGAAGCTAAAATCAGCATTAAACACAAATCCAGATGAAGAACTCTAATGATTTTATCCTAACAATTTAATTCAACCTAACAATTCATAATCACCTTTGAAAAACCCTAAACCTAACAAGCAGACTACTCAGACATGATTAATGAAACACAAATCATAACTTGAATAGAAAGCATAAAAGAATTCAATAGAAATAAATGAGTTCCAAATTTGCTCTGAAGGAGACAAATTCTTCTCTCTAAAAACCTAAACTTCTATTGTTCTTAAAGTATGAGAATATGCCTAAACAATGGCTGAAAAAACTATATTTATAGGCCTAGGTACGAATCTCCAATTCCTTGGAAGATTAGGAAAAGTTTTGGAGATTTTCTTTTCTTCAAAATATGGAAACTTCACACCTTTGGAAACTGGAAAACTTGGTGTCGATCGACACCAACAGTGTCGATCGACACTGTTCATCGACACTGTTCATCACAACTTCATCTTTTCAGCAGCTTCTTCCACAATGCTCCAAAATGCTCCAAAATCTCCAATTATGCTCAAAACGTACCTGAACCTGTAAAGACTCTAATAGGACTCTAAAAATACCAAAAGACTTTATAAATACACTTATATCATGGTCCAAAAATGGGTAAAAACGATGATATATCACATGCCAAGTACCAGAAGCAACAAGGAAGAGGAACTAGTCGCACTGAACCAGGAGCTCAGTCGTTTGGAACGCGAGAACCGAGCATCTGCCCGAGTGTCGATCGACACCTCCGGCATCGATCGACACCAACCCTCAGCGTCGATCGACACATACAACATCGATCGACACCGTACGCAGAACGAGATGGCAGACATTGTGGTTCTAGTACGCGACGCGGAAGACAACCTATTTGACCTTCAGGGCAACAGAAGGAACGCCCAAGGACAACGACTTGATGAGGCTGGCGCCGTCATAGTCGAACCAGCGATGCAAATCGCACCTGCCGAAGCTGGACGTGGAAGAACATTAGGCGAGTACAACCGCCCAGACCAGTTCTATGCTAATATAGCTGCGATCCGTCCTCCTGCATTCCAAAGGAATGACTTCGAGCTGAAGCCTGCCTACTTCAAGCTCGTAGCTCAGAATCCTTTCCATGGTCTACCCAACGAGCACCCGATGGATCATTTCGAGAGATTCGAAGACTTGGCATCAAGCATCAAGGCTAATGGAGTGACCTATGATTATCTATTCTGCAAGCTTTTCCCTTACTCGCTTGCTGGAGAAGCATCATATTGGCTGAAGCAGTTGCCACCGAGATCCTTAACCACATGGGAAGACACAAAGAATGCATTCTTATGCAATTTCTTTGATGATGCGAGATCGGAGGAGCTAAGAATGAAGATCAATACATTCTAACAAGGACCCACTGAAGCATTCAAAGCTTCTTGGGTGAGGTTCAGATCTTACCAGAGGGACTGCCCACACCATGGTTTCAGCGAGCCGCAACTCACCGGAATCTTTTACCGCGGTATTGACTGGAGGTACCAGATGGCTTTAGACGCAGCAAGCAATGGCAACTTCAACACCAGACGCCCAGAAGACGCGGTGGTCCTTATAGAGAATTTGGCCAATAGTAACAGCACCAAGAACGCAGACTTCGAAAGAAGACAACACGCTGGAGCCAATGGAGGAAGCCAAATTGCAGAAGTCAATAAGAAGCTGGACATTTTGATGGGGAAGAACCAAGTTCACTTTGCAGAAGTGGAGACTTTTGAACCTGAAGAAGAAGAGGTTAACTACATAAATGGAGCTGGTTTTCAAGGACAGAGGTTCAACAATCAGCAATCCTAAGGTTCTTCTTACCAAAAGCCTTTTCAGAGCAACAACTTCAATAGAACTTATGGTTCTTCTTCTTACCAGAAGCCTCCTGCACCAGACAATAAGATGGAGTCTATGCTGGAGAAACTTCTGGAGGGCCAACAAAAGATGACAGTGGATTTTAATGGGAAAATCGACGACCTGTACACAGATCTGAATGGAAAGATTGAGAGCATACACTCTCACATGAAGAAGCTGGATGTTCAGGTTGCTCAAAACGCTGAAGCTGTCAAGCGACAAGAAGGATTTCTTCCTGGAAAGACAGATGTGAATCCGAGACGAAATGTGCATGCCATCAAGATCCAGGACGAAAGGGACCTTCAGCCTGTGCAGAAAAGAGAGTTAAATACTGAAGATTTGGAGGAGCTTGAAGATGAAAAATATGCTGCGGAGTCCATGTCGATCGACACTACTGAGTGTCGATCGACACCCAAGGCGAGACCAGACAAATCAGGCCCGATCGACGCAGCATCCTCGACACAAACGCTTAGTGTCGATCGACACCCTTCCCAGACTTGGACAAACACGCCTACAGCTTCACAAGTTGCATCAGGAAGTGTCTACATGACCAAGGTTCCAAACCCTCCTCTACCCAAGCATCTCAGACCGCCCATCAGTGCAGAGAAACTGGCTGCTTTCAACAACAAGGTGGCAATGATTCCTCAGGAACTCGCCTTTGATGAAGCTTATGAGAGATATCCTTTATGTGCCTTCTTCCAAAATAACAAAGAAAGCTTTGAAGAGATGGAAGAACTCTTTCACAAAGCAAGGGAAACACCTCCACCACTGAAGCAGCTGCTTAAGGTTGAAGATCCTGGGATGTTTATGGTTCCATGCTCCATTGGTGGAGTTGAGTTTAAACAATCCCTCTGCGATTCAGGAGCTAGCGTGAACCTCATGACAAAAGACATTGCAGAGAGGCTAGGGATTGATGACATTCAACCTTCAAGCATAACTCTTGAATTTGCCAATAATTCTACCGCAGTGTCATATGGTACAATCCCAAATCTACTTGTCCAGGTTGGGAGTTGCCTAGTTCCAACTGATTTTCAGGTTGTGGAAGTGAGCAGAACGTCTAGCATACCATTCATCCTTGGAAGACCGTTCATGGCCACAGTAGGAGCTATTGTAGACATGCCCAATAAGAGAATGTCATTCTCTAATGTTGACAAAGAAGTGTTCTACAAGGCTATCCCTACTACTGAAATTTCCAAACCCATCTCTTGTATTGCTGTGATTGCTGGAGAAGAACCTGATTCTAAAGAGCAAGAGGATAAGCTGGTTATTCAAGATGCATTAGCTGAAAACTCTAAGGAAGTTGTGGAGCTTGAAGATTGGAGTGGGAACAGTCATATCTTCAGGACTTTGGGCGAAAGTGAGTGTCTAATCGGTGCTAAGTTGATGGAGGACGATGTGTTTGTTATGGAAACAAGGATTGCAGAGCTGAATTGGAGAAAAAGTGAAGAGATTCGAGCTACTGACGTAGTGTCGATCGACACCACATGTGTCGATCGACACCCTTCGCGGATCACACCAGACGCTGTCTCAAATACTGCCAAACATATGCCTCCACATCCTTTAAGCCACAAACCGCGAAGAAAGCAAAGGTACGCACTCCCTGGAATGAATTCCAAACCACCTGATCTTGTCAATAAGGATTTCAAAGGTTCAAAAGATGCTTCGCACTTATCCAAGCCACGAGATTCTCGTAGAGGGCTTGGTGTTTCTTTTGATTATGCTCCAGGAAAACGAAGTGTCCCACCCGAAGTCAAGTCCCACCCTGCTGTTGTTCCTTGTTTCCTTGGTCGATCACATGCACCTAACGCCTACACACCGCCATGGATGAGAAGACATTCGTCTGGGAAGCATTCAATGCCACCCTCTGATCCACCAGACGTTTGAACCCCGACACAGTCAAGCTAATGACTTAAACGAGCGCTGAGTGGGAGGCAACCCACTGATAGGTACGTTTTGTTTTTCTTTATATTTTGTTTTGGTTTTACTTAAGTCCTAGTTTCAGTCAGTTGAAAAAAGGCGACATTGGACTCAACTCAGACCAGTGTCGATCGACACCATCTAGTGTCGATCGACACCACGCGCAGACGAAGGTAAGTCTTCTATCTGGTCTTTTAAGTTGTTTCTAATCTTTCTTTTAGCTAACTTCGGGCTTGATAACACTGGGGACAGTGTTGTTTAAGTCTGGGGGAGGTGATTACTGACTTTGTGTTTTGTTTTGAGAGTCTTGAGTCAAAAGTTTTCAAAAATTGTTTTATTGAGTCAAAATCAGTTGGAATTTTCAGTTTTTCTAGGAACTAACCACAGGAAGTTGACACTTGAAGAACCATTGCTATAAGAGTTGATTGCAGGACTTACTAAGTAGAAAGCTGCAAGTGGAATCAGTCTAACAGGGCGAGTTCAGATCCCCTTATAAGAACTAGGTATGCGCAGAACTTGATTCCTCTTTCAGTCCGAACAGATAGGCAATTGCAGTCTCTCCTTGATCTTCCCTTAAGAGAAAAGAAAAGAAAGAAAAAGAGTCTAAGTCTGGAATAGTGCCTTTGTCATGAGCCTGTCTCCTCACAAGGAACAATATTAGTGATGCTCTTGAACACGTCTCCTCACAAGGAACACAAGTAGAGAGTAGCACTATTCCAGAGATCCCAAAAAGAATAAGAAGAGTCAATGAAAAGATCTTAGAACACCCTGAAAATGGGCAGAAGTTGACTAAGGGAAGAGAAAATAGGGGAGCTGTATGAGAATGTCTTGTTCAGGCACTAAGGAAGGGAAAAGAATCAGAAAAGTTCTATGGCATTACCAATGTTAGAGTTCGAAATTTATACCAAGGAAAGGATCTGGATTTGAACTGGGAGATTGCTAAGCTTGTGGTAAGTACACTGAACTTTCCTAAGGTTGGCTCTAATATCATGTGGATTCAAGAAGTGTTAATCACTGTGGCGTTTTGAAGAAGTACTCGGAAGTTCCTGTTTTCAAACTTCTACTTCAGTCTAAGTTTCTGTTTTGCTTGAGGGCAAGCAAAGGCTAAGTCTGGGGGAGTTGATATATCATGGTTTTTACCCACTTTTAGGCCATGATATAAGTGTTTTTATAGAGTCTTTTGGTACTTTTAGAGTCCTATTAGAGTCTTTATAGGTTGGACTACGTTTGGAGCATAATTGGAGATTCTGAAGCTTTTTGGAGCATTCTGCAAGAAGCTGCGAAGTGATGAAGTCAGAAGAGTGGAATTACGCACAGGGTGTCGATCGACACCATCTGTGTCGATCGACACCAAGGAAGGACGGCCAAAGTTTCCCAATTCCATCAGAAAAAGGAAATCACTCAAGCTTTGAAGAATTACAAGATTGCCCCTGGACGAAAATCCTTTTCTATAAATATAGTTTTTCAGCCATTGTTTAGGCCACCAATTATTTTAGAGAGAGATTTATAGATAGTTTTTGGAGAGAAGAATTTGTCTCCCTTAGAGCAAATTTGGAACTCCCTTATTTATTCTATTGATTTCTTTCATGCTTTCTATTCAAGTTATGATTTCTGTTTCATTGATCATGTCTGAGTAGTTTGCTAGTTAGGTTTAGGGTTTTTCAAAGGTGATTAATGAATTGTTAGGTCGAATTAAATTGTTAGGATAAAATCATTAGAGTTCTTCATCTGGATTTGTGTTTAATGCTTATTCTAGCTTCGCGACCTAGAATCTGATCTTAGGTTAATTAATAGATGCGAGAGTATTATTGATTGCCTGAACTAATGTTAGATGAGCAAAATACCTATTCGCAAAGAGATTTGGTTTAGGGTTTTGTGAACAATTGAACCTGAAATTAATGCTTGTTTGAATCTATAGGATTTGCAAAGAGATTTGGAATTCTAGGGTTTAGACATAGATAATCTTCGCAGCGAGAGTTGGTTGATTTTACATTAGTGTTTCAAGTTTAAGAACATGGCTTAATAATTCCTAACATTCGCCTAGACCTAGAATTTAGATCACCTGAGAATTTCCCTGAACCTAGCGTTTCGTCTCCTGAATTTACTAAGTTTTAAATTTCTTTCTATTTCTAGTTTTATATTCTCACCTAGCTTAATTCGAATTTCGAAAACTGCTGTGTGACTATCCCTTCTCTGTGGATTCGATCCCTAAGTACTACAACTGATCTCTTAATTTGAGAGAGTTGTTTTAGGGTAAATTTGACCCATATCAAATTTTGGCGCCGTTGCCGGGGAAGGAGATTAGTTGCCTACAGATTTCTAGTATTAGAATTTTGTCTACGTTTTTATTTTTGTTTTTGTTACTAATTTAGTTTCTTATCTTTGGTTTCAGGTGCATGCCAAACCGAGCAACAAGGAAGAGGAACTAATCCCATTGAACCAGGAGCTCGGTCATCTTGAACGCACAAACCGAGCATCTGCACGAGCGTCGATCGACACAAAGAGCATCGATCGACACCTTGCGCGGACAGAGATGGCAGAACCTGTGATCATGATACGCGACGCGGATGGCAACTTAACCGACCTACATGGCAATAGAAGAAACGCCCAAGGACAGAGACTTGATGAGGCTGGCGCCATCATCGTCGAAGCTGCAGAAGCTGGACGTGGAAGAACACTAGGCGAGTACCACCGCCCAGAACAGTTCTGCCAATAGAGCTGCGATCCGTCCTCCTGCATTTCAGAGGAATGACTTCGAGCTGAAGCCTGCTTACTACACATTGGTGGCTCAGCATCCCTTCCATGGTCTTCCTAATGAGCATCCCATGGACCACGTTGAGAGATTCGAGGACTTAGCCTCAAGCATAAAGGCTAATGGAGTTACATATGATTATCTCTTCTGCAAGCTGTTCCCTTACTCGCTTGCTGGAGATGCATCATACTGCCTGAAGCAGTTGCCACCAGGATCCTTGACTACGTGGGAAGATACAAAGAATGCATTCTTTTGCAATTTCTTTGATGATGCGAGATCAGAGGAGCTGAGGATGAAGATCACTACATTTTCTCAAGGACCCACTGAAGCATTCAAAGCTTCTTGGGTGAGGTTCAGATCTTACCAGAGGGACTGCCCACATCATGGATTCAGCGAGCCGCAACTCATCGGAATCTTCTATCGCGGGATTGATTGGAGATACCAGATGGCTTTAGACGCAGCAAGCAATGGCAATTTCAACACCAGATTTCCAGACGATGCAATGGTGCTTATAGAGAATTTGGCCTCTAGTAACAGCACCAAGAACGCAGACTTCGAAAGAAGACAACATGCTGGAGTGAATGGAGGAAGCCAAATAGCTGAGGTTAACAAGAAGCTGGACATCTTGATGGGGAAGAAGCAAGTGCAGTTTGCTGCGGAAGTGGATATTTTTGAGCGTGAGGAACAAGAGGTTAACTATGTCAATGGAGCTGGTTTTCAAGGACAGAGATTCAACAATCAGCAAGGCTATGGTTCTTCTTACCAGGAGCCCTTTCAGAGCAACAACTTTCAAAGAACTTATGGTTCTTCTTCTTACCAGAATTCTCCTTCTCAAGACAATAAGATGGAGTCCATGATTCAACAAATCTTGGAGGGACAACATAAGATGACTGTGGACTTCAATGGGAAGATCGATGCCGTGTACAAAGACCTGGATGGAAAGATTGAGAGCATACACTCTCACATGAAGAAGCTGGATGTACAAGTTGCTCAAACCGCAGAAGATGTTCATAGGCAAGAAGGTTTACTTCCAGGGAAAACTGATACCAATCCAAGACGCCATGTGAATGCCATCACGATTCAGAGTGGAAGAAACCTTCAACCAGTGCTGAAAGAGAGCCTGAATGCTGAAGAAATAGTGGAGTTTCAGGCTGATGAAGATGATCTTGCAGATGCAGAGCAAGTGTCGATCGACACCACTGAGTGTCGATCGACACCGGTAGAGGAATTCGAGGTGTCAGGCTCGATCGAAAAAGCATCCTCGACACAAGAAGCCAGTGTCGATCGACACCTCCATAGTGTCGATCGACACCCTACACAGACCTCGCTGGATCGACCTGAACCTTCCAAACTTGAAGAGGAAAAGGTGTATAAGCCTAAGATACCCTACCCCCTGCCTCCCAGAAGATCTAAACAGGAGAGAGAGGAAGCTAGATGCAAGGAGATGATGAGTAAGCTAATGGTTGAGTTACCCCTAGTCGATGCAGTCCAACTTTCACCTGCATTAAGAAGATATGTCAAGAGAATGGTTGCAAACGGTGTGTGTCCTGAAGAAGGAGCATTGCTTACCAGAGATATGAATGCAATTCTCTTGAACATAGTTCCAAGAAAAAAGACGAAGAAGTGGGTTTCTGAACAAGTCAATGCTGTGATGCAGATGAGGATTCCAGAGAAGTTACCTGATCCAGGAAACTTTGTGCTAGATTGCTCAATCTCAACAGGAAGGTTTCCTCATTCTCTCTGCGATTTAGGCTCAAGTATCAACTTGATACCATACTCTGTTGCTGTTCGACTTGGAATGACTGATTTCAAGCCAACCAGAATCGCCCTTGTCCTAGCTGATCGATCAAAGAGAATTCCAGAAGGTGTCTTAGAAGATGTTCCCTTGAAGATTGAAGGCTGCATGATTCCTACAGATTTTGTGGTTTTGAAGTATGATGAAGAACCTGCAGATCCTCTTATTTTGGGAAGATCATTCTTGGCTTCAGCTGGTGCCATCATTGATGTGAGAAAAGGGAAAATAGAGCTTGACTTGGGTGACGTTGTCATGAACTTCGACATGGACAAGTTAAGAGGACCATCCACCATTGATGGTCAAGCTTTTACAGTAGAGATGTCCGTGGAAGAAGGTCCAATCATGGAAAACTCGGAAGAGATTACTGCTAGGTATGTCAAGGAGCTTGATGCTGAAAAGCAAGAGGACAAGCTGGTTATTCAAGAGGCATTAGCTGAGAATTCTAAGAATATTGTGGAGCTTGAAGACTGGGGTGGAAATGATCATCTCTTCAGGACTATGAGCAGAGAGGATGTTCAAATCAATGACAAGTTGATAGAGGACGACGTTTTTGTAATGGAAGCAAGGATTGCAGAGCTGAAGTGGAGAAAAGGTGCAGAGACTCGAGCTGCAAGCTTGGTGTCGATTGACACCACTAGTGTCGATCGACACACTTCACGGATCATCAGAAGTCGCTTCCAATGCTGCAATTCCATCATCTTTGATCCAACAGATGCCTCCACATCCTTCTGCCCCGAAATCTCGAAGGAAACAAAGGTATGCATTTCCTGGAATCAATTCCGAACCCCCCGATCTTGTCAATAAGAACTTCAAAGGTTCAAAAGCTGCTTCACACTCATGCAAGCCACGAGATTCTCGTAGAAGGCTTGGAGTTTCTTTTGATGATTCTGCAGGAAAAAGGAGTATCCCACCCGAATTCAAGTCCCACCCTGCTGCTGTTCCTAAATTCCTTGGTCGCTTACATGCACCTACTGCTTATACACCACCTTGGATGAGAAGACATTCGTCTGGGAAGCATTCAATGCCACCCTCTAATCCACCAGACGTCTGAACCCCCACACAGTCAAGCTAATGACTGAAAACGAGCGCTGAGTGGGAGGCAACCCACTGTTAGGTACGTTTTTCTTTTTATTTTGTTTTGGTTTTACTTAAGTCCTAGTTTCAGTCAGTTGAAAAAGGAGACATTGAGCTCGACATTGACCAGTGTCGATCGACGAAGGTAAGTCTTCTATTTGGTCATTTATGTTGTTTCTAATCTTTCTTTTAGCCAACTTCAGGCTTAATAACACTGGGGACAGTGTTGTTTAAGTCTGGGGGAGGTGATTACTGACTTTGTGTTTTGTTTTGAGAGTCTTGAGTCAAAAGTTTTCAAAAATTGTTTTATTGAGTCAAAATTAGTGGGAACTTTCAGTTTTTCTAGGAACTAACCGCAGGAAGTTGACACTTGAAGAACCATTGCTATAAGAGTTGATTGCAGGACTTACTAAGTAGAAAGCTGGAAGTGGAATCAGTCTAACAGGGCGAGTTCAGATCCCCTTATAAGAACTAGATATGCGCAGAACTTGATTCCTCTTTCAGTCTGAACAGATAGACCATGACAGTCTCTCCTTGATCTTCCCATGAGAAAAGAATAAAAAAGAAAGAAAAAAGAGTCTAAGTCTGGGAATAGTGCCTTGTCATGAGTCTGTCTCCTCACAAGGAATAATATTAGTGATGCTCTTGAACATGTCTCCTCACAAGGAACACAAGTAGAGAGTAGCACTATTTCCAGAGATTTCATAAGAAAAAGAAGAGTCAATGAAAAGATCTTAGAACACCCTGGAAATGGGCAGAAGTTGACTAAGGGAAGAGAAAATAGGGGAGCTGTATGAGAATATCTTGTTTTGGTACTAAGGAAGGGAAAAGAATCAGAAAAGTTCTATGGCATTACCAATGTTAGAGTTCGAAATTTATACCAAGGAAAGGATCTGGATTTGAACTGGGAGATTGCTAAGCTTGTGGTAAGTACATTGAACATTTCCTAAGGTTGGCTCTAATATCATGTGGATTCAAGAAGTGTTAATCACTGTGGCGTTTTAAAGAAGTACTCGGAAGTTCCTGTTTTCAAACTTCTACTTCAGTCTAAGTTTCTGTTTTGCTTGAGGGAAAGCAAAGGCTAAGTCTGGGGGAGGTGATATATCATGGTTTTTACCCACTTTTAGGCCATGATATAAGTGTTTTTATAGAGTCTTTTGTTAGTTTTCCAGTCCTTTCTGAGTCTTTATAGGTTGGACTACGTTTGGAGCATAATTGGAGATTCTGAAGCTTTTTGGAGCATTCTGCAAGAAGCTGCGAAGTGATGAAGTCAGAAGAGCAGAATTACGCACAGGGTGTCGATCGACACCATCTGTGTCGATCGACACCAGACAAGGACAGCCAAAGTTTCCCAATTCCATCAGAAAAAGGAAATTGCCCAAGCTTTGAAGAATTACAAGATTGCCCCTGGACGAAAATCCTCCCTTATAAATATAGTTTTCCAGCCATTGTTTAGGCTACACTTTAAGTTACACAATAATTTAGAGAGAGATTTATAGAGAGTTTTTGGAGAGAAGAATTTGTCTCCTTTAGAGCAAATTTGAAACTCTCTTTATTTATTCTATTTATTTCTTTCATGCTTTCTATTCAAATAATGATTTCTGTTTCATTGATCATGTCTGAGTAGTTTGCTAGTTAGGTTTAGGGTTTTTCAAAGGTGATCAATGAATTGTTAGGTCAAATTATATTGTTAGGATAAAATCATTAGAGTTCTTCATCTGGATTTGTGTTTAATGCTTATTCTAGCTTCGCGACCTAGAATCTGATCTTAGGTTAATTAATAGATGCGAGAGTATTATTGATTGCCTGAACTAGTGTTAGATGAGCAAAATACCTATTCACAAAGAGATTTGGTTTAGGATTTTGTGAACAATGGAACCTGATATTAATGCTTGTCTGAATAGTTTGAATTCGCAAAGAGATTTGGTTTTCTGGAATTTAGGCATAGATAATCTTCGCAGCGAGAGTTGGTTGATTTTACATTAGTGTTTCAAGTTCAACAACAGTGCTTAATAATTCCTAACATTCGCCTAGACCTAGAATTTAGATCACCTGAGAATTTCCCTGAACCTAGCGTTTCATCTCCTGAATTTACTAAGTTTTAAATTGATTTCTGTTTCTAGTTTTACATTCTCACCTAGCTTAATTCGAATTTAGAAAACTGATGTGTGACTATCCCTTCTATGTGGATTCGATCCCTAAGTACTACAACTGATCTCTTAATTTGAGAGAGTTGCTTAGGGTAAATTTGACCCATATCACTTTGTCGGTGAAATGATGGGTGAACGGGCCCGGAGTTAGAGGAGGTCTGCAAAATCACATGGCTCCCATGTAGTTGTGGTCCATGTAAGCCCGATCCATGCACGCCTCGAACGATGATGATATATCATGGTTTTTACCCATTTTTGGACCATGATATAAGTGTTTTTATAGAGTCTTTTGTTATTTTGTCCTATTAGAGTCTTTGTAGGTTCAGGTACAATTGGAGCTAAATTAGAGATTTGGATACATTTTGGAGCTTAATGGAATGAAGTCACGAAATGTTGAAGTCGGATTGAAGTTGAAGGATGAGTGTCGATCGACACTGCCTGTTAGTGTCAATCGACACCAGGTTTTCCTATTTCCAAAGACATGAAGTTTCCAGAATTTTGAAGAAAAGGAAATTCTCAAGACTTTTCCTAATCTTCCAAGGAATTGAAGATTCGTACCTGAGCCTATAAATATAGTTTTTCAGCCATTTTTTAGGAAAAACACACATTATTTTAGAGAGAGATTTTAGAGAGCTTTTGGGGAGAAAATCCTATACTCTGTTCTTGAGAGATTTTGAGCCCCTTTTATTTCTTCTATTGATTTTTGTATGCTTTCTATTCAAATTATGATTTCTGTTTCATTGATCATGTGTGAGTAGTTTGCTTGTTAGGTTTAGGGTTTTTCAAAGGTGATTGATGAATTGTTAGGTCGAATTAAATTGTTAGGATAAAATCATTAGAGTTCTTCATCTGGATTTGTGTTTAATTCTTATTCTAGCTTCATGACTTAGAATCTTATCTTAGGTTAATTAATAGATGCGAGAGTATTATTGATTGCCTGAACTAATGTTAGATGAGCAAAATACCTATTCGCAAAGAGATTTGATTTAGGGATTTTGTGAACAAATCAAACCTAAACTTTAATGCTTGTTTGAATTGTTAGAATTTGCAAAGAGATTTGGAATTCTAGGGTTTAGACATTGATAATCTTCGCATCGAGAGTTGGTTGATTTTACATTAGTGTTTCGAGTTCAAGAACGGATCTTAATAATTCCTAACATTCTGTCTAGATATGCAATTAGGATTCACTTGAGAATTTCCCTGAACCTAGCGTTTTGTCTCCTGAATTTACTAAACGTTTAATTGCTTTCTGTCTTTTAATTTAATATTTCTTCTTAGCTTAATTCGAACTTAGAAATTTGCTGAGTGATTATCCCTTCCCTGTGGATTCGATCCCTAAATACTATAGTGATCTCTTAATTTGAGAGAGTAGCTCTAGGGTAAATTTGAGAGCATATCAAATTTTGGCGCCGTTGCCGGGGAAGAAGATTAGTTACCTACAGATTTCTAGTATTAGAATTTTGTCTAGGTTTTTAATTTTTGTTTTTGGTTACTAATTTTAGTTTCTTATTCTTGTTTTCAGGTGTATGATTAATCGCAATACCAGGAACAACAAGGAAAATGAGCTAATCAGACTTGATAACCAGGAGCTAGCACGTTTGGAACGGACCAACAGAAAAATCGTACGAGTGTCGATCGACACCACCATTGGCATCGATCGACACCAGCCGCAGATAAGGATGGATCCTGTTATTTTAGTCCGAAACGAAGCTGGTCACTTGGTAGATGAAGAGGGGAATAGAAGAAACAATTGTGGCCAGAGACTTGATGATAATGGAGCTGTTATCATCGAGCAAGCAATACAAGTCGCACCTGCAGACGTTGGACGTGGAAGAACGTTTGGCGATTACAACAGTCCAGACCAGTTCTATGCCAATAGAGCTGCGATCTGTCCTCCTGCATTTCAGAGGAACGACTTCGAGCTGAAGCCTGTTTACTTCACGCTGGTGGCTCAACATCCTTTCCATGGTCTTCCTAATGAGCATCCAATGGACCACATTGAGAGATTTGAGGACCTCACATCAAGCATCAAGGCTAATGGAGTGTCCTATGACTCTCTCTTCTGCAAGCTTTTCCCTTACTCGCTTGCTGGAGATGCATCATATTGGCTGAAGCAGTTGGATCCAGGATCCTTGACCACTTGGGAAGAAACAAAGAATGCATTTTTATGCAACTTCTTTGATGATGCGAGATCCAAGGAGCTGAGGACAAAGATCACCACATTCTCCCAAGGTCCCACTGAAGCATTCAAGGCTTCTTGGGTTAGAGTCAAAGCTTGCCAAAGGGACTGCCCACATCATGGTTTCAGCGAACCGCAGCTTATCGGAATCTTTTACCGAGGGATCGATTGGAGGTACAAAATGGCTTTAGACGCTGCGAGCAATGGCAACTTCAACACCAGATATCCAGATGACGCGATGGTGCTTATAGAGAATTTGACCTCTTGCAACAGCACCAAGAATGCATACTTTGAGAGAAGACAACACCCTGGAGTGAATGGAGGAAGCCAAATAGCTGAGGCAACATGATGCTGGACAGCGTACACAATCTCTTGATGGGAAAGAAGCAAGTTCACTTTGCTAATGAGGTGTACACCTTTGAGCCAGAGCTAGAAGAAGTCAATTACATCAATGGTGCTGGAAGAGATTGCCTGAACTAATGTTAGATGAGCAAAATACCTATTCGCAAAGAGATTTGGTTTAGGAATTTTGTGAAAAAATTGAATATAAACTTTAATGCTTGTTTGAATTGTTAGAATTTGCAAAGAGATTTGGAATTCTAGGGTTTAGACATAGATAATCTTCGCAGCGAGAGTTGGTTGATTTTTCATTAGTGTTTCGAGTTCAAGAATGGATCTTAATAATTTCTAACATTCTGTCTAGGTCTGCAATTAGGATTCACCAGAGAATTTTCCTGAACCTAGCGTTTTGTCTCCTGAATTTACTAAACGTTTAATTGCTTTCTGTCTTTTAATTTAATATTTCTTCTTAGCTTAATTCGAACTTAGAAATTTGCTGACTGATTATCCCTTCCCTGTGGATTCGATCCTAAATACTATAGTGATCTCTTAATTTGAGAGAGTAGCTCTAGAGTAAATTTGAGAGCATATCAGATGACAAGTCAACACCGGCCTTAGTGAAAAGAGGGGTAAGAAAACCTCCTATGTAGATCGAGCACGGCCGAGACATCAACGCCCAACCCTTGTACTTCATTAGTGAAGAAGCTAAAATGCACCCGTAGTTCACATCTTCTCCAAAATTATCATCCACCGAGCCCTCTAAGTCTCTCGTTAGCCAACCCTCATCCCACATGGTTTCTTTGACTCATTGAAAAAGGAAGCAAAGCTCGTTCTCCGATACGGTAGCGAATGTGGTTCTTCCCGTGAGTGTGTTGGCAAGGAGTTGGAACGTGTATCTAAACAAGGGATTCATCATCCTTGTGGTCTTGACTTTATTGTTCCTAAGGTTCCCTTCGCCAATTAGATTCCACAGGGACCGAGTCGACTCAAATTGTGGGAAGTCCACTAGGTGCGTCTCGTCATTGAAGTTGTAGGTTTGGCATAGTGATATCTCTGTAAATTGCATGTTTTTGACACACATTTCATGCTAGTTAGGATTTCATTCTTGCACTTTTATCTTAACTTGCATCACATTTTCACTCATGTTAAGATTAGATGCATTAGGTTAGGTTTCTGCATAGTCTTGCATGTTTGGAGTGTGTTCTCGGGTGCTTAGGATGATCCGAAGAAGAGACCAAGGAGGGAGGTCACAAATGGAGAACGAGC
>JAHZTW010000107.1:0-145706 GCA_020283515.1 Alliaria petiolata | reverse complement strand
TGAAAGCAAAGCACAAACTAAAATAGATACTACTAGAGCAATATTATGAAACTAAGCCTTAATTACTACTAATCAAGTTACTAAGCAAGGATTACTACTAAGCAAGATTAACAAAATACTAAAACGAAACCTAGGGATGGAATCATTGATTTGGGCATCTAAATGGACAATCTTGCAATCATTTAAGCAACTAAACAAGCCATCTCTATGCCTAGAACACTAATAAAGACTAATCCATGATGTGTGGCACTAATCCCTTCACTAATCACCTTAATAAACTAATGATGTGTTAGCATTAAAATGATTAGCAAGCATTAATTACAAGTCTAAATGGCATGATAAACACCCTAGGCAACTAATATCTTAGGGTAGGAATGTAAATCTCTTATTAAGTTGGTTCAAGCATTTCATCAAACACTTGGTGGGTGTATGAAATGCCTATGATCCAAAATAGCAAAGATTAGCTATTTGGCATTAAGAACTACTTAATAAGAAGAGAGATGAAAGAATCTATCCTAGATTGCAAGATTGAACCATTAGAAATCCCTAAATCTAACCCATCCCCAAGTTCCTAAGAGACTACTCACTAATCATAGATAAACCAACAAATCTCATGAAAGAAATGCTAGTAAACATGATTAGAGAAGAGAAAAATAAAAGATTAGAAGAAATAAGAATCAAATTGCATTAAACATAAAAGAAATCTCAAAATCCCCTCAAAACCCCAAAGGGGCGTTTTTTTTCTGTTTAAGCCCAAGAGAAGATACATAAAAATTAGGTTTTTAAGTATTTATAGGGAAGGAGGTCAAACCAGGTCAACCCGGAACAAACCGGGTTTTGACTCCGAGGAGCAGTCTTTCGGAAATCGCCATATCTCCCTAACAGCAGCTCGTAATGATATGAAATCACCTCCAGATGAAAGATGATTCAATTACCTACAACTTTCATGAAGAGCGCAAAGGCTGAATCGGAACGGAAAGTCTTAACCTGACCCGATCTTCCAGTCACTTCAGGCAGTCTGGCGCCGCATCGGTTTGTTGTCCGAGGTGCTCCTAACCGAGGTAATTTCTGGTGGCTTCATCTCGGTTTGTCTGTCCGAGGTGGCAAAACCGAGGTAAACTCTGGTGGATTCTCCTCGGTTTGTCTGTCCGAGGTGACCAAACCGAGGTAAACTCGGGTGGATCCTCCTTGGTTTGCTTGCTTCGTACTGGCTTGCAATAATTGCTGTATCTTCTGAACCGCTGATCGTAATGACTTGATTCCAACGGCATTAGAACTCTCCCTGAATCTCCTAAAACTTTTAAGAAGGCTTCGGAGTCTGAATCTAAGTGGAAGGCCTTCGTCTGGACCCATACATTTCGCACCTCCAAATACTCAACATGCTTCTAAAAGACTTCTGCTTCTCATTTGGCTGCTTCTCTTCCTCCTCTTGATTATCCACGAAACTCCATATGGTCCTCCAAACCTCCAAAACACCTAATAAAGACTCAATATGTACAAATATGCAACAACCTAAGCTAAAACTCACTAAACTCTAATATGGATGCAAATGGGACTAAANAGTTCTCTCGCTTCTGCGGCAAAAAACGTCGAGAGTACTATTAGGACCAAGTTGATTATGAAAAACTAAATGATTTGCCTTCAGGGAGAACAAGCCACAAGCTTCAGAATCTTCATTTAACCCAAAACATATAGCAGTAACTTACATAAAAACTATCAAATGATTCATATTTTGTATTTAAGATATTTGTTATAGTAATAACAACAATTGCATGTACTATTTATAATTTTCTGTGAGAAATCCATTTTGTAAGTTTAGTAAATAATCTATTTATAATTTGATAAATTTAACAAAAAACAAACTAATTAAACATGTGGTCGGAAGAGAGTATAGTTTCTACAAATTTGATAGACCACTAAAATCAAACATAATTAAAAAATCTTGCAAATTATAAGTTACCACAAAAACAAATGATCAACACAACAAAATATCTAAAATCTAACAGAAAATCTAAAGATTTAGTTATTACATTTTCACTTTTTTTATATTGTTGTTTTAATAACAAGATTGGTTTACTAATTTGTAATATATTTTTAAAAAAAACTAATTTCATGATAACATTTTTTTTTAAAACACGGTTTATTTTCAAAAATACTATTTTTATAAACATTTATAAAGTTTAATAAAAGATATAAGAACACAGGAAATTCTAATTACAGTATGTTTTATAAACGGTTATAAACAAGTGTGATAAACTGTTATAAACATGTTTTATAAATTATCGCCCCTTTATTGCTTTTTAGTTTGATGAAACGTACAGGCGAGCTCTGGATACAACTAGCTACGCAAGCTTCACTAAAGTGTCTAACTGCATTCTAAGGAGAATAGTTAATAGATAATTTGCCACAAAGTGATGCTTGCTATGGGGGAGACGACGATAGAACTCTCAAGGAACCAGAAAGTGGAGATCCGAGATTCAAGGAGATTTACGAAAAGCTTGATAAGATTGGAAAAGCCTTCTTAATTTACCAAAGGATGGTTAATTACATTAACGAATTCGATGCGAGTCAACAAGGATACCAAGAGATGTGTGTTGAAGGAAGTGCATAAGCTGAAGAAGAAATGAACTACATGGGAAACCAGGGTGGCTATCAGAACCAAGGCTTTCAACAAGGGGGTTTCCAGCAGAGACCTCATTTCCTGCTTAACTTTCAACAAGGGTATCAGCCTCACATCAACAACTTCCAAGGTCAAGCTAACGAAAGAGTCCAAGTAGTTCCAGACTTTGATGTGAAAGGAATGAAGCAGAAACTAGTGGAAGGGCAAGCTAAAGCCTATATGGAAATGAACAAGAAGATGACAGAAATCCACACAAATATTTATGGAGGGTACAATTATTTGCAAGACAAGATCGAAGTCATCTCGGCTCATGTTAAGGCCTTCGATACTCAGGTAACTCAAGTTGCCTCTAGCTCGCTTCCCGAGGGTAAACCAAACAAGTTCTTCATTGCCATTACTACAGTTGCTACCAAAGGAGTAAAGGAACTCATCGATGAAAATCAAGAAGCTATTAGAGAGCTCGAGAAACTCATGAAGGACCCTAATGAAGAAAAAGCTGCAGAGGATAACTCTGAGCCGAAACAGAACAGCAAGACAGAGGATCAGATTTCTGAACTTGCACAGGAAAAGCCTCTCAAGAGAGAACTTTCTGAGTATGTTCCAGGGATACCTTTCCCAACGCCAACTTACACAAAAGCTCAGAAGAAAGTGTTCTGGAAGATGAGAACATACTTAGCAAGCATCAAGGTCACGATGCCATTTATGGACAATCATACTCAAGTTCCTATTTTTGTGAGGTGCATCAATATTATCCTCGCTAATGTTGTAAAAGTTGAGAAGGTGGTATAGCTTTATTACTCACCATGAGCCCAAAATCTAAGGAAAATGCAATTCTGAAGAGCGAAAACCTAGGAAAATTCATGATACCATGTTCTCTCGGAAGTTTTGAGATAGTAGGAGCTCTAAGTGAATCAGGAGCGAGCATGAATGTTGTATCATTCAAGGTGGTGCAACATCTGGGAATCAAGGACATAAAGAAACATCCCTTATCTCTAATATTTGGGGATTCATCTTCAAAAGCACCATCGGCTTGATTGAGGACTATCCTCTCAAAGTTGGGGACAATTTAGTTCAAACAGATTTGATTGTGCTAGAAATGGTATCAGCTGAAAACGTCCCGCTTATTCTTGGGACACCATTATTAACTATAGCAAGAGCAAAAATTGATTTCCCAAACAAAAGGGTTACTCTACAGAACGTGGATCTGAAGGTTTCCTACCACATTAAGCCTCCTTTGACCTCTCTTGTTAGGGCGGTTGCTAAAGGAGAAAAAAAGGGAACCAAGGTGACACAAGAAACTTGAAAATAACATCGAGGAAGCTCTATTTCTGAAAACTCAAGACGCTCTGGTTAATCAGAAGAAGGGACCGTGTGACGGTGATAGTTCTAAGAACAGAGTTTTAGAAAGCAATAATGTTGTATCTAGAGCTTGTCTATACTTTTCATCAATCTAAAAAAGCAATAAAGGAGGCGACAAGTTCCTATGAAAAAACTATGAAAGTTTTGTTGTTGTTGTGTGTAAAAACTTTAGAAATTTCGTACTTATATATAACTTTTGATGTTATAAAACATGTTATCAACCCTATAATTTATAAAACATGTTTATTACAGTTTATCACACTTGTTTATAACTGTTTATAAAACATGTTATAATTTTTATAATTTATTATGTTCTTATATCTCTTATTAAATTTATAAATATTTATAAAATAGTGTTTCTGAAAATAAACAGTNCCTTCACAGTGAAGTTCACACTAATACAAAGTGATCGAGTACACTAATTTCCAAATAACCAAAATCAATGAGTGAAGAAGTAATACCTTATGAAGTTATGAGAATCCGAGAGACTTTAAACTCCTTCAAACTCTAAAAAAAATTGAAACAAACGAATATGTTAAAAACAAAAACTCAGAAGCACAATTTAAAAGAGATTTTGAAGAATAGAAATTACCTCTCTGAAGTTTATCTAGCAATTCAATGTCAGCAAGCAGTTGTTCTTTCGTAACCAAACCTTTTTCATTCAAATGAACTTCACATTTCAGCCACTGTTCGGTGCACATTAACACCTCTAGCATGTAATGAGACAAACAACTCCTAGATGAATCTAGGACTCGGCCACTAGTGCTAAATGCAGACTCGGACGCAACAGAAATCACTTGCATTGCAAGTACATCCTTAGCTACTTCGGACAGCACAGGGAACTTTGTGTTGTTGAGCTTCCACCATCCCAAAACGGCATACTCTGAACCAAGCAGAATTGTCCTTGGATTCTCCACTTCCTCCTTCAAATATAACTTGAGCTCAGTAGTTGCATCTTGAAATCCTTTTTCTTTTGCTAGCTCCTTGTAAACACAATCCATTCTTTCATATCCAATCTCCTTATCTAAATCTAAATCCAATTCACCTTCAACAGGATCTTGGGATTCTTGTGCACTCTGTGATGTGGCTGCGGACTGAGAAGATGTGGGATCTCTGGTAGCATTGCTATTATACAAATCAAACAACTTCTTCATAACAGAAATGACTGAATCCCTAATTGTTTTCATGTCAGCAGTATCTTTCCCATAAAGACTTTCTAAACAAAATGTTGCAAACTTCATTTTGTTTCTCGGGTCAAAGACACTAGCTATGATCACAAGCCTATTGATTTCCTTCAACCCTTCCCAATGCTTATCAAATTTATCTCTCATAGCCATCGCCTTGATCCTCAATGTTAAGTCAGAATTCTTGCTCAAGGAAATCAGATTTCTTTCAATTGTCACAATCTCATTGTAACACTTGTAAGACCCTACTGAATTCGTAGCTGAAACCACTAAAGTAGCGTTGTAAAAGATGATGAGAAACCTTAATAACTTGTCCACGGCTTCCCAATCGTCTGTTGTTGGAGGTCCAATCCGTTTCTTTCCATCAACCTTTTCTTGAAAATAATCATTATACAACCTGTCTTTTGCTGCCATTCTCTCAAAACCTGCCTTAAACCTAATTGCTCTTATTAGCATAAGATATATAGAACTCCATCTGGTTTTGCAATCCAAAAGCAAACTTCCCCTTGTTACCTTTGCTGATTTAACTCTTAGGTCGAAGGCCTTGATTCTGTTAGTAGAAGCTCTCACGTATGTCACACCATTACGGATAGCAGAGACACTCTTATCAACATCATGCAAACCATCTTTCACAACTAAGTTAATAATGTGAGCCGCACATCGTACATGCATAAACTCACCTTCTAAGACCAATGCATCAGGACGTGTTGCACCAAATGTTTCCCTAAAACTTGCCAGAGCAGATGTGTTTGCAGTTGCATTGTCAACCTTGATGGTGAAGATCTTCTCAATTCCCCATTCACCGAGACACTCAACCAAAACCAAAGCTATATTTGCTCCCTTATGGTATGAGATGTTCTTAAAACCTATTATCAGCTTCCTCAACTTCCAACTTGCATCAATGAAGTGTGCCGTGATAACCATGTAGCTAGCTCCTGTAGGAGGAGCAACCCAAATATTTGTTGTAAGAGAGATCCTCTACTTACTCTTAGCAAACATCTTTTTCATAGCAGCTTTCCTCACCACAAACATGTTGACAATCTCTCTAGTGGATGTTCTCCTAGACTGTGGCTTATATAGATGAACCCTATTGCAAAAATGTCTCCAAGCCAAACTCTCTATGAATGCTAACGGCAATTCAGCCAAAACAAGCATCTCATTTGTTGCTTCCTTAAAAACTTCGAATGAAACTCTTGAAAAACCCAAGATACCTTTTTCACCTTCGGGATTTAGAACGGATTGAGCTTGAGCTTTACTATCCTTCCAAGCAGAGAAAGACTTGCACAGACCATTATGCTTAATCAAACTTGAAGTTCCAGACGAGACTGCACAGCACATAACCTTGCCACAGTAATTACATGAGCACTTATTCTCATCATTCCCGGATTTTGTAAAGTGATCACACACCATCGACCTTGTTGAAGTATGCTTCTTCTTCAGCATAGATGGAAGCGAACTACCAGCACTTGTAGGATTTTCTTTCCTTTTACTTGCAGGACCAGACGTCCCAATCTCATCTTCGGTTTCTCTCTGTAACTCATTTTTGTGGGTTGAGGAAGAATCCATCTGAAATGAAACGAAAATGTAAGACTTGCAATCAATAATCTAAGACAAGAAAACTAATCAAAAAACTTAGGAGAAATATCACGAAATCCCTAATTAGCCAAAATCAAATCCCTAATCGTGATGGATTGTCAAGAGATTGCCGAGAAAAGGGGATGAAAGGAGAAGCCGAGAAGTAAAGGAGAACGAAGGGAGAAAGAGAGGAGGAGAGAATTGCTAATCAGAATCAAAAATCATGAAATCCCTAATTAGCTATAATTGAATCCCTAATCGACCAAAATACAAACATTGTCGAGAAGTCGAGAAGCCGAGAAGGAACCGAAAACCCGAGGAGGAAAGGAGAAGGAAAGGAGAAAGAGAGGAGAAGATTACCTGACTGAGAGTGATGATTTCTTCTCGACATCGATGAACAAGATGGAGGCGATTCAGGCGAAGGTGAGAGACGACGAGAGACCCGTCAGTTTCACTTAGGTTTTCCAGATTTCAAAATTGATATTTACAAAAGGGGATTTAATTTGGAATGAAATAAAACTAAGGTTATAAGGTTAGAAATAATTTGCTAATCATAAACTATACGATTAGGAAATTATGATATATGATTATATGTAATATATTTATAATTAGTAAAATGTGTTAATTAAATTTGGGTTTTCGGGTAACCGTTTGGTTCTCGGGTTTAATTCAAACCGTACCGAGAACCATATCAAATTATACTCTGAACCGTTCGGGTTTTATGCATGATTTATGTTCGAACCGAACCTTGAATTTTGGTTTGGTCCGGGTTCGGTTCTCCGGTTCCGGTTCACATGCCCAGGGCGAACATATACCAATATATTTTTATAAACATGTGTTTGTTTAATATGTATGAATCTTCCACCATTGTTTTAAATAATAAAGCAATATTGATCTTTTATATAATAATATTTTTCTTTGAGATATGTGGGTGTTGGAATCCACACAATCGAGTGGAACAGAATATTCTGAATATAACATACAAAGAGAGATCCAAAGGTAGTTTTTCTTATTGCTGCTCTTGATAAGCTTTTGGTACAAAGTGATAAACGATATGATATGTCTTTTGCTAAGTAAAAGATGTGGCGATTCTATCAGATTCTACGTCTATTTATACAAGTCCTTCAAGCGCATCACCGAAAATCTCGGAAAATATTCTATAGGTTTACTTTTATTTCTCTTTGACGGCACCCCTTCCGCAACGCTTGTTCTTCTAGGACGAGTCATGCCTCGGATCTCTCCATGGGCTTACGTCTCGGCCCACATGTGCAATGCTTCGTCTTGGGCTTGGCTTCTTCTGTTGTCGTCTAAGCCCACTAGAAAACCAACTCGCCGTCTCGGCCCATTGGAGAACCAACTCGTCGCGGCTCGGTTCGGCTCATCGTAGCCAGGTTTGGGTCGGTTCAGCTCGTCGCGGCCCGGTTTGGCTTGCTGTGACTCGGTTCAGATCGGTTCAGCGCTCCTAGGGGTTTTCATCCGGCTCGCCAAGGCGTTTTCCTCCGGTTCACCTAAGCGTTTTCCTCCGGCTCGCCTATGCGTTTTCCTCCGGCTCGTCTAGGCGTTTTCCTCTAGCTCGCCGAGGCATTTTCCTCCGGCTCGCCTAGGCATTTTTTCTCCAGCTTGCCTAGGCGTTTTGCTGGCTCGCCTAAGCGTTTTCCACCAGCTCATCTAGGGATTTTTCTCCGGCTCGCCTTGGCGTTTTCCACCAGCTTGCCTAGGAGTTTTCTCTTCTTGGCCAACCGGAATTTGTTGGGTTTGACTAGGTCCATTTATATACTTAGACATTTTCGGAGTTGATCTCGGTGGGGTGAAAACCGACCCCAACAAGAGACATGTTTATATCTATATGGTTTTGCATCAAGAATTTAGAGTGATTTAGAATGATTTTTTGGGCGTTTATTGGATAAAGAATTTAGAATGATTTTGTGGGAAGTTAAGCAGGAAATGAGGTCTTTGCTGGAAACCCCCTTGTTGAAAGCCTTGATTCTGATAGCCACCCTGGTTTCCCAAGTAGTGCATTTGTTCTTGAACTTATGCACTTCCTTCAACACACATCTCTTGGTATCCTTGTTGACTCGCATCGAACTCAGTAACGTAATTAACCATCCTTTCGTAAACTAAGAACTTAAATAACAGTTTTTTTGTTGTTGTTATTCTCAAATGCTGCAGTGACTCTGTGTTTAATAATTGGAACTGGAGAGATTCCGAAAACTCGATGTTGTCGATATACAAGGAACTAACTCAAAGATGCTGGTTTGAGGATTCATGTTCAAAAAAAAAAAATTGATCTTACGACCTCTAAATTTATTTATTTTTGTTTTTCGAGTCAATGTAGCTTTACAGTAATTTGTACTTTTTCTTTCCTTACGAATGGAATATAGAATTTAATTACGCATATAAGGTTCGGTTGTTTATGATTTACGTACTTATGAATGGAATAGAGGATGATAAATTGATGAGAGTAAAAACACAAAGGTGTTTAGGAAAAATCATTATTAGACTCTCATGAGAATAATGTTATAAGATGCATATGTTTATATAGAGATAATACAAGCGATATAATATGTAAATAATACATTTAAATAAAGCTAAATTTCCTATTCTAAGATATTGGTAAATATAGATTATTCATGATTCTTGATATGGTCAATCCTCTCGATCTCACAATACCTCCTGCAAGCTCATATGTGGTAACACATGTGAAATTGAACAAGCTAGGATTCAATATATCGGCGTTATTGATGTCGCAACTAGAAGCGTAAAAGACAAGAAAGCTAAGGAACTCAAGTGTTCAAGCATTAATGTCGATAATCCTTGTGAGAAGCTGAATTCACGTAAGGATTTTGAGAAGAAAGTCTCTTACTTTATTAATCAAAAACAACCAACGAACAATGAATCCCTTACAAGAGTATTTATACTACTTGTTCAAATAAGTAAAACCCTAAAGCTTAGTCGGGATGACAAAGATAAGAAAATGGAAATAAGAAAGAAAACCAAAGTCCAAAGGAAAACTTAAATAAAAACACTAACACGGCTTGCTCTTATTGCAGCTCATAAAGAGTACGATGTCGCTACATCAGGTCGCCCCGGGTAGAAGAAAATTTGTCCTCGAATTTGGATCATCTTCATCTGAAGCATATGGAACCAAGTGTTTAACATTAAAAACATCCGACGTATTCATGTGTGGAGGGAGGCGCAGACGGCAGGCGTTGTTGTTAATCATTTCAAGAGCGTCAAGTGGTCCAACCTTCTGTTCTTTTCAACTTGTTGTATGATTGTGGAGGAAAACTCTCCTTGGTGAGGACAGCCCACACCTTATCTCCTACCTGAAATTGAACATCCCGACGTCTAGTATCAGCGTCCGCCTTATACTTGTCATCGTCTCTAAGTTTTTCTTGACTTGTTGATGAATTGTTGCAAACTCTTCGACCAAATCACAAGCCCTTCCATGAGAACAAGTCATATCCGGAGTAATGCTTAAGTCAATTGGTCCACGGGGAATAGAGCCATAAATGGCGTGAAAAGGACTAAACCCCGTGCTCCGATTGATTGCATGATTGTGTGCAAACTCTGTCTGACATATAACTGAATCCCAAAAACGAATATTATCATCGACCAGGCCACGTAAAAGATCACCAAGCGCTCTGTTAGTAACCTCAGTTTGCCCATCGGATTGAGGATGATAAGTTGAGCTCATATCGAGAGTACTACGAAGTAAACACTACAAATATCGCCAAAAATGATTTAAGAATCGCGAGTCCCTATCAGATACAATGGACAAAGGGAGGCCATGAAGCTTGTAAATGATATATCATTGTTTTTACTGGTTTTTGGACCATGATATAAGTCTTTTTATAGAGTCTTTTGTTAGTTTTAGAGTCATATTAGAGTATTTACAGGATGGAGAGCATTTGGATCTAAATGGGAGATTCTGGAACTTATTGAAGCATATTGGAGAAGCAGCCGAAGTGATGAAGTCGGAGCTGATTTTACACGAAGGGTGTCGATCGACACTAATCCTTGGTGTCGATCGACACTAATCCTCACCAATGAAGCCGACTCAAATTCACGGATTTCCGTCAGAAAAAGGAAATCATCTCAAGTTTGAAGAAATTACAAGACTGTCCCTGACGAAAATCTTCCTCTATAAATAGTTTTCAGGCATTGTTTAGCCATTCACCTTATCATTATTTTCTGTTTTTGAGACTTAGAGAGAGATTGATCTTGAGCTTTTGGTGAGACAATTCTAACTCATCTGAGCCATATTTCGAACCCCTGTATCATTCTCTATTCTTATTTTATGCAAGTTATTTCAGCCATGATTTGTGTTTTCATATTATGTCTGAGTAGTTTGCTAGTTAGGTTAGGGTGATTTAGGGTTGATGAAGAGTTTGTAGAATCATTAGAACTTTTAGGGAAATCAATAGGATCTTCACCTTGATTTGAACTTAACTTGATTTTTGAAATTGATCACTTAGAAATCAAACCTTAGGTTATTTGTAACTTGAACTAATCATAGGTGAGTTAAATATTTATTCGCAAAGAGATTTGTTTTAGGTATTTTTTGAACAATCGAACCTGTTTTTAATGCTTCCCTTAGTTGTTTTAATTCGCAAAGAGATTTGGGATTTAGGAATTTAGGCATAGATAACTTCTGCAACGAGAGTTTATTGGTTTGAACTTAGTGATTCGAGTTCTAGACGTTTCTTAATAAATCCCTAATAAACTTAGATTCTGCATTCTTGGATTCAACCTGATAATTATCCTTGCCTAGCATCTTCGTCTCCTGAACTTACACCACTTTTAAATCTCGTTTACTTATTTCGCTTTTCTTAGTTTACTTTATTTCAATTTGATCTAGCATAATCTGAACTTAGAAATCTTAGTGTAGCATCTACTTCCCTTGCGATTTTGATACCCCTTATACTTCAACTGCATTGCTGTGCACTTGCAGTGTTGATTTATTTGGGTAAAACTTGAGCCCTATCAGTAAATCTCGCGAAATAACAAAGTAGCGACCTGGACCTCATATGTTGTCTTTTTGCAAGGCACAAAATGCACCATCTATGAAAATCTATCTACGATAACAAAAATAGAATCGTGCCACGTATAGTGCGAGGCAATCCCAAAACAAAATCCATACTTCTATCAGTCCAAGGCTGAGAAGGGATTGGTAAATGCATGTACAAAGCAGTATTAGAAGCATGACCTTTAGAAGCTAGACAAATCCCACACCTCACAATGTAACGCTGCACATTACATTGCAGCGACGTCTAAAAGTACGAAGCAGTTACTAACTGGAGCGTGCGATCATGACCAATGTGTCCCTCACTATGAATCTCGCGAATCACTTGCAGGTGAAGACTACACTCTGGAATACAAAGGCGGTTTCCTCTTAACAAAAAGCCATCGATAATGATGTACTCGTCACCATGACCTTGCTGGAGATCAGTCCAAATCTTTTCAAAAAATAGATCAGCGGGATATAGATCAGGAAGAACTGAGAACCCAACCACATAAACATGCATTGACGCCAATAAAGAGTGATGCCGCTGAGAGCATCCGCGACTTTGTTAAGCGTATCTGCTTTATGTTTGATAACAAACGTGAATTGTTGTAGGTAAGCGAACCACGCAGCATGACGAGAAAAAACCTTATCTTGAGAACACATATGCTTAAGAGCATCATGGTCCGTGTAGATCCGTGTAGAGGACAAATTCGCGATGAAAAAGATAGTCCAATGTTTAATCGCTTGCACCACCGTGGTAGACAGCAAAAAAAAAAAAATCGAATAAAGTTTTTTTGTATGTTGCTAATGCCTTGAAAATAACAAAACTTAAACTTATAAGAATTAAATCTTAGTTTTGATACCATAAATTTTGATAAACCTAAATTTTTTATCTTAAATATTGGTAAATATAGATTATTTTTAATTCTTGATATGTTCGATTTCCTCGATCTTCTAATAGAGAATTTACGCATAAAACGTTTTGCATGGGTACACACATCTACTACTTTACAAAACCAACGAAATCTGTGATATAACGTTACGAAGCTGAATAATGTTCCGTCATCGTGTGACAAAAGAGAGAGGTCCACATTGTGTAATGACTCAGCAAAACACATTAAATAAATAAGAACCTCTAAACCATCCATCCATATGTCTTTTTCACACATGCACAATATATAAGTATATTTAATTTATTAGTGGTTGTATTCTTCTCCATTCCTTGATCTTATAATAAAACCCATTTAAGAAAGTGAAAGAGTGAAAGAAAGGGTAATAATGGCAAGAACCCACTTAATCTTTCTTCTGCTAGTGATCTCATCGACATCAACATCATCATCATCAAGTGAGCAAGAGGAGGACAGGATCAAGGCACTTCCAGGGCAACCAATAGTAGGATTCTCACAGTTTTCGGGTTACGTGACAGTAAACGAGTCACACGGTCGATCACTCTTCTACTGGCTCACTGATTCATCTTCTTCCCCTCACACAAAACCACTTCTTCTCTGGCTTAATGGAGGTAAAATTTGAGGTTTGTTTTATCAAATACCATTTGAAAAATTATACGAACGCAAATGGGAAAAACAAAAATCATGTGAGTGCTATAATATATTTTTCTTACTGTTAACAAAAACAAGCTGATAAAGTTTTGAAACAAATGTTCTAAAAATATTAAACGGAAATATAAACGTTAAATTTTGCGTTCAAACTTCAAACAATCGTTGTTCTATAAATAGTTTACTCAACAGTAACTCATGATTGAAATAATTTTATGATATATCTGACTGGAACAATGTTTGAGAAGAAAAAACTAAAAAAATATATATTTATATTTATGTATTTACCTCACATTAGTCAAACAAACAAAAGTGAATCCATTAACATTACTTTTTGTATTTATACCAAGAAAATTAACACATGTCTTATGTTATCTTATGTACATATATCTTAAATTATCAGATCATTATTTTAGTTAGGATTAAAGCAATATTGTCCACTAAAATAACATCAACAACCCAATTTTGACTCTCAAACGAAACATCCGGCTCATTCCTCATCATCATTTACTTTTTAGTTTTTTTTTTGTTCTTCCTTATTTTTGGTCATTTTTGATGGATTATTAAATTATAATATCTCCACGAGTTTTGGAATTTGGAACCCTTACCCACCCATTTGCCATTTCATCTCTAGCGTGCATCTTAGCAAATGTCCCCATTTCTCACTAAAATATGCCTAGTTTAAAGGAAGAATTAATTGGATTGATATGTATATATACATCATTATCATCATTAAGATAATGCGCATGATAAGGACACTAAAAGCAGTTTCAAACAACAACGTAAATTAAAAACAAAACAAAAAATCGTAGGACCGGGATGCTCGTCGATTGCTTATGGAGCTTCGGAGGAAATTGGACCGTTTCGGATCAACAAAACCGGTTCCAACCTCTACCTCAATAGCTTTTCTTGGAACAGAGGTATTCACGTCCAAATTTTTCTTTCAATCTTTTATTTTCGTCTTTGTGCTACTTTATTTTTGTTATGGAATCACATTTTTATACAACAACATGCATCAAGTGTATTCTATTTGTAATGAATAGAAGCAAACCTTTTGTTTTTGGAATCGCCGGCCGGAGTTGGATTTTCGTACACTAACACAAGCTCCGATCTTAAAGATTCCGGAGACGAACGGACTGGTCAGCTTCTTTATATATATATGTATACATTTTTGTGTGTATCAAACATTATTTGTCATCAGTTGTGATTCTGATTCTGCAGGTCATGACAATCTGATATTTCTTATAAAATGGATGTCAAGATTTCCTCAGTACCAATACAGAGATTTTTACATTGCTGGTGAAAGCTACGCCGGTAAGTTATACCATACACATACTCTTGCAGCCATTCTGATTTTTATTTGGTTAAATGGTTTTTTTAGTTAACCAAATAATCCAATTGTATTTAATTTAATGTTTATTTTTTCGCAGGGCATTATGTTCCTCAGCTTGCCAAAAAGATTCATCACTACAACAAAGCCTTGAACAAAACCATCATCAATCTCAAAGGAATCATGGTAAAACAACTAGTTTTTCTTTCTTTCTATTGATCACATTCCCAAAAAACCATTACTTCACATTCGTCTTAATGCGTTTCCCCAAGGTTGGAAACGGAGATACGGACAGGCATTACGACAGATTAGGAGCCGTCACGTACTGGTGGTCACACGCCATGATCTCCGACAGATCCTACAACTCTCTCCTCAAACACTGCAGCTTCACGGAGGATATAAACTCAGACGAGTGTAACGCCGCGCTGAACTACGCCACGTCCATCGAGTTCGGCCGAGTCAATGGGTACAGCATCTACTCACCCTCATGTGTACCACAAACCAACGAGACCAAGCTCCTACACAGACGGATGTTGGCAGAGGAAGAGGACCCTTGTACCGAGAGCTACGCGGAGATATACTATAACCGTCCTGATGTACAGCGAGCTATGCACGCTAATCTCACATCCATTCCTTATAAGTGGACCGCTTGCAATTTTGGTGTGTTTCATAACTGGGGAGACTCCGACAACTCGATGTTGCCCATATACAAGGAGCTCATGGCCAGTGGCGGATCTAAGAGTTAATTTAGTCGGGGGCACATACAAAGTTTTTACTATAACTAATTTTGGATTAGATGAATTTTATACTAATTAAAAAAGAAAATTGAAGAATTAGACGGGGGCACGTGCCACCGTACGTTGTCCTCTGCCTCCGCCCCTGCTCATGGCCACTGGTTTAAGGATTTGGGTGTTTAGGTAAGCCATGAAAATGACTAACTTCGAAGTAAAAGTACACGTTTTGGTCGTTAAACCCACATTTTTGGTTGATTATATATATGGTGATGCAGCGGTGATACGGACTCGGTGGTTCCAGTGACCGCGACTCGACTTTCCCTTAGCCATCTAAACCTTACTGTGAAAACTCGTTGGTACCCTTGGTACTCTGAGAACCAGGTCTTTTCATCACACATAGACACACATATATATATATATATATATATATATTTCTTTAGTATATCCCTATTGTGCTGAGGCAGTGGTATTACTACATGGTGGTGGTGGTAGGTGGGAGGATGGACAGAGGTATACGAGGGGCTTACCTTTGCAACGGTGAGAGGGGCTGGCCACGAAGTGCCGGTGTTGCAACCGAAGCGTGCCCTCACTCTTTTAAGATCGTTCTTGGCCGGCAAAGAGCTTCCTAAATCTTATTAGTTACACACACATAATAGAGAAGGCTCCTCGTAATCGGATTCATTTCCTCAATCTAAAGATGGAACTAAGATTTCAAAGCCTTCTTGTATTTGAGGAACATATATGTTGTTGATACGAGAAGAATTGTGTTGATATTCCAGATTATACACCAAGGGGAATAAAATTGCAGAGAGACTAATTTTTTTATTTTTTTATTTTTTTTTTTATTAGTTTAGTTTATATTTCTTTGTTTTTTTTTTTTTTTTATATAAATATAAAAAAATTTCGACCTCTCATACCTGAAAGTTGAATGAGACAACAAAAACAGTTTCTTACTTCATTCCTTCTCTGAGGCCCGGCGGCATGCCTAAGCTCTGCGCAAGGTCGCTCATTCTTTCTTTCATAGCCTGTGAAAATTCACAAAGCTCAATTAAAAGAGATGAAGAGAGACAGATACTTTAGTTGCATTTGTGTTATAAAATGGTCTGCGATTGCTTTTACCACTACACTCTTTGCGTGTGCGTCCTTGTACGCTTCTGTGACCAGCTGTGAAACTTTCTGCCAAACGAAAAACACACAAACATGAGAAACAAACCATTCTGGTTAACACAGGAGAAACCGATAACAATTAGCTTTGATTGTTCCAAAACAAGGTCGGTACGGTTACTCACTTCGGCACCTAATTCCATTGCTGCCTCAGTTATATCAGTACGGATTGGTTGCTGGTTCCCTGATAATGTAACCTGACGCGAATTCAAAGCTCATCAGAATTTGTAACAGAAACAAACAAAAAAAAAGAAGATTAAATAAAAAATTCCTTGATTGTGGACATGGTTTTTGCCAAATTATCCAAAGATTTAACAAATCAGACAACACGATTCTTACATCCATCAAGTTTCAAAAAGTGGAGGACAAAGTAGTATCTTTTAAGGAAACAGAGTCAGATAAGGAGTCCTTGAAAGCATTCCAACGCAGAACTTTGGTAATAGACTAATAGTTCACTTCTTGTTACATTGTATTAGGACAAAAAAGAGTCTTTTATTGAGTGTCCTGATCTATTAGGACAAAAGAAAATCTAGTCATATAATCATCAAATTGATCTAGTGAGACAACACTGACCTTGACAAGCTCGCCTTCACAATAACCATCGAATTCCGCGCTGAGAAATCGAAACAAGAGCAANAAAAAAAAAAAGATTAAACAAAAAATTCCCTGATTGTAGGACATGGTTTTTGCCAAATTATCCAAAGATTTAACAAATCAGACAACACGATTCTTACATCCGTCAAGTTTCAAAAAGTGGAGGACAAAGTAGTATCTTTTAAGGAAACAGAGTCAGATAAGGAGTCCTTGAAAGCTTTCCAACGCAAAACTTTGGTAATAGACTAATAGTTCACTTCTTGTTACATTGTATACAATGATCTATTAGGACAAAACGAGTCTTATATCTATTAGGACAAAGAAAATCTATTCTTGTAATCATCAAATTGATCTAGTGAGACAACACTGACCTTGACAAGCTCGCCTTCACAATAACCATCGAATTCCGCGCTGAGAAATCGAAACAAGAGCAACACGAAACTCAAATAATACACATAGAAGCATACTTATTAAAAAAAAAATCTTCAAGTTTGTATGGTAAACGAAAAGACTTACGCAGCTAACTCTTTTTGCACACGTACAGCCTCCACTTGAACAACCATTTGAGCTTTCTTCACGGTCTCGTACATATTCTGCATATTACCAAAGATTCCTGCCTAGCAAGATCCCACAAGGAGAAACAAACAAACAAACACATAAGTTCCAAAAACAGATTCTCAACTAGAAAAAAAAAGAAGTCTTATCGAGTTCTAGAAGTGTGATAACTCTTTGCTGGTGAATTCGATATTAACTCGCAATGTTCTTGACATGAAAGCTAAACTAAATGTTTTACATAATTGCAGAATTTGTTCATATCTAAAACATTTAAAAGACTTCTTTTTAAACAGTTATATCGAATGTACCTTAGATTGTCCATCCTCGGTATTATCTTTCTTCCCACCTCCGAATAATCCGTTCACACGAAGAGACCTTGGGCAAATTCTAGTCTTGTGCTGATTTGGCCATGTAACTCTATTGACTCTCTGCGAATTCAAGCTCGCATTTCCTGCAAATTAATCAAGAATTTCGTCCGTCCATGAGCAAATTAAAAAAAAAACCCAGAAAATATGATTGAGAAATCGAATTCTCAATCCCCCAAAAAAAAGCACCAAGAGACACAATTGAAGCTCTTATCAAATGCAAAACAAATCCAATGTCGCTAACCTAAATCGAGAGAGCGAGAGAGATATAGAAGTCGGGAATAAGAGAGACTGACCATGGGAGAAAGTAGAAAGCAGAGATTTGGTGAAATCGGTGGTCGACGCCATGGTTCTTCTACCGGAGGAGATAAAGAGAGAGAGGCTCCCGAATTCGACAAGATAAACCGGAGGAGGAGGAGAAGGTTTTTTTTTTCTTTTTTTTTTTTTTTCCTCCTGGACTATATTTTCGTAGTTAAATTCAAGCTCTTAGCCAATGATTTAGCGCCACGTCACCTAACACTTTGAGCTCACACTGTTGGTTTGTATTTGGGTATTTGTAGTATGGCCAATAATTAAATAATTAAATGCTATACTTACCCTTAAAGTTTCGGGACGACTTTTTTTTTTTTTTTTTTTTTGAAACAGGCCTTCATATTTAAAAACAAGAAAAAGCAAAAAATACAAGCCCACTAGACTAGTGTTTTTAAGGGCCTCGCCCAGTTACAAATAAAAAGAAAACATAGCTAAAGCCCAAAAGTTTTTTTTTGATCAACAAAGCCCAAAAGTTTATAACCCAATTTTTGATCATAATCGAACCAGTTACCGTTGACGAAAATTCCCAGTTTTCTTCTTCCTCAGTCAGATAGTAACAACAGAAGTGGAGAAGTCAGCAGATCGGAAGTTGACAAGCATGGAAAATGCCAGATTCCATGGATCCTGTATCGGAGATTCAGTAGTGAAGCAAAGATCAACAGAGAATTGGAGAACCCAATAGCAATTAGGCCATAGAAGCCTGATCCCGTAGAATTTACATCGATCAAATGCTTGATTTGGGGTGAAGGTTTAGAACGACGTCGATAGCCATAATTGAAGCAGATTCGAAGCCAAAGAAGGATTTTGGTCCCTGTAACTTGCTATTCGATTGCGCACTAGGAGATCCAACATGCCGAGGATTGAGGTAACCGATCGAAACGTATTTCGGTGAAGCCGGTGATTTCGTTCTGTCCAGAGCAAATAGATCGTGGCCTGCCAGCTTAACAGTAACAGTCTTCTCTTTAATTTCCCTCCAGAGAATGAACGCAGATAATGAAGAAGATTATCCCACTGACGAGGAGCCTGATGTGCGTTAGACCTTCCCGCAACCCGACTCCATACTTCCCAGGTAAATGTACATTCAAAAAATAAATGATTTCTGCTCTCAGCATTCCCATTGCATAGTAGACAAGTAGGATCACTACCAAGCCCCCAACTGAGTAATCTGTCCTTTGTAGGGCTTCGGTTAAGAATGAAAAGCCAAGTGAGAAATTTGTGTTTCGGGATCCCACCTTTGATCCAAACAATTCGCTCCCAATTCACAGGAGGTAACTCTTCTTTCAACATCCTGTAGACACTGCCCGTAGAATACTTCTTTGATATAGTCCCATTCAAATCCCATTCATAGTAATCCTCATTTTCTGAAAGATGGATTGTTGTCATGAATGTTTGGAGCTGTACCTGTTCGGCTGATCTTGCTGGTGGCAATATCCAAATGTTGTGAACACTCAGGCTAAACAGCGAAGCATTAAGCGGAATCCCCAGTCTAGTTGCACGCCCTTTTACCAAGAAAGTAGTAAGGTTTCCAAATGGAGACCAGTTGTCTGTCCAGAATCTGCAGGACTTCCCATTGCCCACCTTTAACTTAATCCAGGTATAAATTGAATCCCTTACTTTCAGAAGTTTCGGGACGACTTTTCCGTTCCGTTTTATATATGTGCCAAATTTTTCGTTATGTTTTTTTATTCAGTTTAAAAAATTATCCATTCAAAGATCATTTATTTTATTCAAACGGGTATAAAAAAAAGTAAAGTAAATGAATGAATATGAGATCGAGTATCCAAATTATCCGTTTTAAAATTAAAAATTAAAAAAAAATCTATATATTTTTCTGAATTTTTTCAAAATTATCTAAATTTTTTTTAAATTTTCCAGAATTTTCTCGAATTTTCTTGAAATTACCTGAAATATACCTTTGGCAAGAGAGAGAGAGTTATGTCGTATTTTGTAGGGAGTTATGTACTATTTTATCCTGATAATTTAATTAGACCTAACAATTCATCAATCACCTTTGAAAACCCTAAACCTAACTAGCAAACTAATCAGACATGATTAATGAAACAAAAATCATAATTTAAATAGAAAGCATAAAAGAAATCAATAGAAGAAATAAAGGGGTTCAAAATCTCTCAAGAACAGAGTAAAGGATCTATCTCCCCAAAAGCTCTCTAAAATCTCTCTCTAAAATATTGTGTGTTGCCTAAACAATGGCTGAAAAACTATATTTATAGACTAAAACACGAGCTGGAGCACTTTTGTAAATAAGGAAATCTTATGGGCAAATTTCCTTTTTTTAAGAATTGTAAAATCAGGCGGTTTTAGGAATCCACGATTGGATAACGTCAAATGGTTTTTTTTTAAAGGAATATTTATTAGCATTCTATATTGTTGTATTATCTGTTCCAGAATCATAAATAGCATTCTATGTTGTTGTATTGAAAAATAGAGTAAAATGATAATTACTTACTATTTGATATTGACAAATAGACTATTTTACAATAACAAAATAGTATAGAATTCCGACTCTCTATTGTTCCAGCGAACAGATCTGTCAGTAAGGGTATTTTCGTCCAAAAAATTTGGAAGGTTAGGTTTTTTGGTTAGTTTCTCTATTTTAGATTCCTTATGACTATAAGCTTAATTTTAAACCTCAATATGGTTAGTATGCAAATTAACCCAAAATAAATTTTGCTGTGGTTTTTGTTAAAGAAAGTACAGGATGATTAGTTAAATATTTGAGTTTTAGAAGAAAAAAAAAATTACAACTTCTACAGCAAATATACCAATCACCCCCATAGCTATAGTAATTTTGTAACATAGAGAGTAACCATAACTTAATTTTTGGGACGAAAATACCTTTGAAAAGAGAGAGAGTTATATACTATTTTGTCGGGAGTTATATACTATTTTATCCTGAGAAAAATGGTTGCCAGCTATACGAACAAGACGCCACCACATGGCTACACATGCAGACTAATTTATTGTATGGCTAGCTACACGAACTATATGTTTTGCATGACGACATGCTGTGATTAGAACTACTTATGTGTTTAACATCATAATCTTTAATTTGCCTGCCGGAACAGTAAAAACGGCGACGAACACGTTATCTTCCGATTAAAACTCTGATAACCCACTAAAAAGATCCAGACCCAATTAAAATTAAAACCAAACCCAGACCCAACCTAAAAATTTTACCCACCCGAGTATAAACATAAAAATCATCGGACCCGACACCTAGACCTATCGCTTCTTCGCCATCATCTTCTCCAAACTTCTTCTTCCCCAAAGCCAGAATCCAATCACGAAGAACAGGAAGACGAAATCCATTGGTCGACATTGAAACAGGTATCGAATCGATTGTAGATAACAAAGCGGATTTTGTCCAAAGCGGATTTTGAGGTTTACAATTCACTAATCTTCTCCTCGAAAGCGGATTTTGTTTTTGTTTTTAGATGGATTTAAACTCGAGCTCGTCTAGTAACAGTAGGAGAAGATGTTTGGGGAGTCTTAGATTGTGTGAATGTGCATTGCCAGCAAAGATTTTCACATCTTGGACGGACAGAAATCCGGGTCGAAAGTTCTTCGGCTGTGAATTGTATCAGGTATGGAGAACATTGAACGATTGTTTGTAACTCATTCATTTGTAATAAAGCTTATTTGTGTGTCATTAGGAGGGTGGGACAGCCCACTGCAAATACTTTAGGTGGTTTGATGAAGAAGAGGTGAAAGGATGGCCAAAAAGAGCATTGATTCAAGCTCGAGATGAAATTCGCGCGAATAGAAATGTGATTGATCAACTAAGAACAACAATCTTGGAGCTTCGTAGGGAATTGGAGAAGCATGAGGTGGAAAATTGTGCACCATATGGTGAGGATTCGCGATCTGAGTGTGGATGGAAAACAAAGTTGTTGAAGTTGCTGTGTATCGGCAATGCATAATCAGATGTTATGTTGGCCTTTTGTGTTTAATTTGTGGCCCGACATCTTGTTGTCTTGGTGAAGTAGAACCTCTCTTTGTTGTCTTGGTAGAACTTCTATTTGTTGTCTTGTTGTAATGGATCTTTCTTTTTGACATCTAAAAATTGTTATTCTTGTTCAATTATTCTCCCTCTCTTACGATCATAAGGCAACACCAAATAAAGACAATGAAACTTTCTTATCCAAAATAATGTTATATAAAGATGTAGCCATTAAAGTCAATTAAAAGAACACCAAAATCGATCACAAATTAACCATCCCAAAGACTAGAAATGTTTCTTCCAAAAACATGTAAAAAACATGACATGTTTTCCCAAAAAACATATCCAAAAGGAACATGATTACCCGATTACTTACTACCCCAAAAATGCCCAAAAGTAGACATGTGTTCCACAAAAACCATCACACATGTTTACTCTGAATCTGTGATTAATCACCAAAAAGCAAATGAGCCAATCGGCTGCTTCTTCGGAAGCCTCCTTGGCTTCCTCTTCCTCTTCCTCCATGCCTTCCTCTTACTCCTTGCCTTCCTCTTCCTGGACAACGTCCTCTTTCAGTTTCTCCTTCGCTTGCTCCTTGACTTCCTTGCGGTGCAGTGGAAGAAATTTCTTGGACTTCTACTTGATCTTCCATCTGAGCTGCCAAATCAACTTCTATTTCAGCTTGCTCTTGAGCTTCATCTTGAGCTTCCTCTTGAGCTTCCCTTTGAGCTTCTATTTGAGCTTGAAGTCGAGCTTCCTCATTAAGTCGTCTTCTCTTTGCTCTGCTCTCTTCAGACTGCCAAAGACATAGATTAGAAATTTGAACCATAACAAAGCAAACAAATCAAACAAGAGACAGAAACCGTGTACCTCATGAGGACACTTCCTTGAGTTATGTCCTTTCTCACCACATAGACCACAATGTGGTTCTCTTCCATGCCGTCCAACCTTCTTCTTAGATGGTGATTCATGAACACCTTTGATCCTGGCTTTACCCTTAGGTCTCCCTAGAGGACGTTTATATGGCGGTGCATTAATGCGTCCTCCTTCCGAATCAATCCAGAACTTAGGTCCATTAACAGGCTTCAAATCTCTTCGGTATGTCTCCTTCCATTTCTCTGTTAAATAGTAATCTGAAATGTAATCCTCAACATTACCCACATTCTCTCGGATTGCACAAACAGCATGGCGACAAGGAATGCCAGTCAAATCCCACTTTCTACATGCACAACTACGCCTATTGAGCTTCACTGAATATCCATTAACACCCTCAACAACCTCATATTTTCCTCCAGTGCTAGAAACAGAATAACAATGTTTCGCTTCTTCACATGATTTCTCCATCTCTTTTCTTGCTTTCTTTGTGTGCCTAGCAGCCTCTTTACTAGCAGTCTTATACCTATTGGCAATTCTTTGCATTGCATCCCTTCTTACCAGCTCTAACATCTGAATAAACGGCTTTTTCCTTGCAGCCTTCAAAGTCCTATTAAAAGACTCTGTTAGATTGTTGTGTGTCTCTGCACAACAACTTCCAATCCGAAAGTGTGCCCTACACCAGGTACGAGGATCTTTCTTCAGAAGATCATCACATGCCCTTGGATCAAACTCTCTGAATGTCGCCAAGTTGGTCCTAAAATCAGCTAGATTGTAACTACTTGCAACTCTCCAGAACAATTGCTTCAATGTGTCAAACTTGTGATTTTTCTTGAGGTTGGCGTAAATGTGTCTAGCACAGGCTCGATGTTCTGCCTTTGGGAACTGAGTAGAGACACCATGAATCAAACTTCTATGTTGGTCAGAAATTATGGTAATCTCCTCACCTTCACCTAAATTCAAGTCGACTTTTAGCTTGTGAATAAACCACTCCCAGTTGTCATTACTCTCTGCTGAAACTACACCCCAAGCTATAGGATATATCTGGTTATTAGGATCCCTTCCAACAGCAGTAAGCATGACTCCCTGCACAGAATGCTTCAAAAAAGTACCATCCAAACCTATTACTGGTCGACATTTCTTTTTCCATGAAGAACTCAAAGCTTCAAAGCAGATGTAGATTTGAGAGAATGTCTCGGACCCATCATCTTGTCTTTCAGTGTTAATCTCCACTGTTGTATCCTTGTTGGTCCTGAAAAAGAAAAACAATGACCATAAAAACTGATTGAAACATCGAGTTACACGATTTTAGTCCCATACGAAATCCCATGAAAGTAGGAACTTCTTCACTAACCTCTTAATTTCATGCTCATAATCTCTCAATCGTGCAAATTGCTCATTAGTCTCAGCTTGCAATTTATCGAAAACCATTCTTCTTGCAACTTGTGACTGTGGAGGTGAGATGATAAGATTGTACCTCTTTTTCATTTCATCTTTGATCTCGGGAGCACTCATTTCTGGATCTCTTCTAATATCTTCAACAAAAAGATCAGCTATCACAGGACTCTTTATAAGCTTACACCTTCCAACCGGATAACATTGATGCTCATCTTCGTATGCTTTAACCATCCATTTCCCAATTGGATTCTCCACTGAACAATAATTTCGCCAACCACAGTCTTTTTCATTACACTTAGCACTAAGCTTGGTTTTTTCCCATCTATCAAACAACACATTGCGCCTAGTCTTTAAAATGTATCTAATCACATTCTGCTTAAACTCATTCCCACTACTAAATAGTTGTTTCAAGCTGAAGACACCATCAGGTAAATTCTTTTTCACTAATCTCTCTGCTTGTTCTTCTTCATCACCAGATGAGTCATCGATTTGGGGATAGACTTCATCTTCATCTGGAATTTATTCGTCGTAGTTCACATTGTCGAAGATTTCTAAGTCCTCTTCACCTCAACGTCGTCAACTGATTCTGAACTATCAGACAAACCTGCGCCTGAACCTTTACTTTCATCCTCTGGCTCTTCACCATTACAATCATACGATTCATCACTGTTTTCATCTTCGCCAGCCTCTTCATTACCTGCTGTTTTTTCAGTCACACTCTAAGCTACCACCATTGCCCTTTCAGTGTTTTCTTCACCATCATGGCTATTATGAACTTCGGCTTTCTCACTCTCTTCTTCAGTTATTGCCTTCTCGCTCTCTTCTTCAACATCCCAACCTTTTTCAATGTATATGTCTAGCTCCTTGTACCAAGTCCAGAAGCTTGCATTCTTTGTTTATTATGATCCACATTTTCCCATAGAGGCTTCCTATCTTCTACATCTTCAAATGGTAACTTCAACCACATTTTCCCAATGACAATCCTTTTCTCAAACAACTTTGACACAACTCTGTGAAGATAGAAACACCATCTACCTCGACCACATCAACCAATCCATTTGCATATTCTAATACTCCATTTTCCCTTTTGAATTGCCCAGAATGATGGCAATTCAGTTTGATCAAACTCTCGTTACTGCAATCGAAATAAACAAATGAGACAGGGCCATTAAGAACAAAATTCTGACATAACAACACAACTTGGAATTAAACAATGATAAAAATCAACTTGATTAATTATCCTGAAATTCAAAATAGGTACCTCATTGGAACGAGATTCACCCACGAATCACTCTTCTAACTCGATTTCAGCCCGTAATTACACAAGTTTTTTTCAAAGTTATGTCCAATTTCTTCAGCCTCTTTTACCTCTCTTACGGCTCGTGAGAAAGAAGATGGCAAATAAGATAGGTTTTTTTATTTTATTTTTTATAGTTGGGCCGGGTTGGTGTTAGTTGGGTATGGGTCTGGTTTTAATTTCTTTCGGGTCTTGGTTTTTTTATTGGATTACCAGAGATTTGATCAGAAGCTGACGTGTCCCGTCGTCGTTTTTACTGTTTTGGCAAGAAAATTAAAGGTGGTGATGTTAACCACATAATTAGTGCTAATCACATCATGTTGTCATGCAAACCATATACTTCATGTAGGTAGGCATACAATAAATTAGTCTGCATGTGTAGCCATGTGGTGGAGTCTTGTTCGTGTAGCTGACAATCATTGTGAATACCATGCATTTTAAAAACAAATTGTATTAAAAAATTGGCAAATTAATAATATCTATAGAAAATGAGGTTTGACCCTATTAGGGCGGTGAAGCTGTCACCATTCCATGCATGTTATATGTTCACCATTCATGAACTGATCGAAAAGTAATCAAAAGTGTTGTGACCTTAATCAAGAACAACGATTATAGAATAAAATACAATTACAGAGAACGATTCCTCAAACTGATGTGTCTTCTTACTATCGAAGGAGGAAAAATAGAGAGAGCCTTTTAGCATTTGAAAGATTGGTGCAATAATAATATATATAGTGAATGAGAATTTTTTTTTTTTCTTAATCATCGTAAGCATACAAAATATCAAATTATTTCTCTCTGACAATAAGAACATGTTGTTTTGTTGTATAACTAATCTGAAATATATTTGTGGTAAAATTTGTGAATTGATGGGTTGTAAAAAGGATGTGTGATTCTATTTTATGCATATCTATATAGAATAGTGTATTGTTTACTACAATTACTATTCATCATGTTAAAAAATTATGTCCGTTTTTTTAACACAAATCATGTGATATAGATAGATAAAAAAATCTATGCTTTGAGGAGGATTGTGAGGTTTTGGTGAACTTGATTACCAATAATGGTCTCGACGTTCGTGTCTCCAACTTAGTTGATGATATCCAAGCATGGTTGTCTAAATTTCGAAAAGTAGCTATTTACCATGTCAAAAGAGATTTTAAGCTCATGAATTAGCTAGAGTAGGCTCACAAATGTATTATATTTTTCTGGATCTAATTATCCTCCTTATTGTCTACTAAAGCTATTGTATTCCGATTATAATAATTCAATATGGATAAATATGAGTTTGACGTTAAAAAAAAATAAACAAAATATATTTTTCAGTTTGATTTCAACATCTAATGAATTGTTTATGAAGAAATGACACATAAGATGAAAAAGAGAAAAATATTGTATCACAAAATAAGAGATAGAGTGAAAGATGAGAAGACACATAAACAAATGATAAAATTGTAAATATTGTAGATTATACACACAATATCACATCCGTTTTTTCAATAGTTATGTAGTTAATACGTGATAACATTTCAAAGCTCACTTTAAAAAAAACTTTATTATATTAGAATAGTTTTTTTTTGTTATTCATCCATATAACCATATCATTAAATTAAGAACAACAAAATAAAGAGATAAAAAAATTAAATGTTACAATTATGAAAGACACATATGAATTTTTAATGTCAAAGTCTAGAATGACACGTGGCCGCATTTCAAAGCTCACTCTTAAAAAAAAACTTTACTATATTAGAATAGATTTCTATTTCTTTTTCAAGCATTTGATTTAGTTGGTGCCAAGTTTAAGCTTCCTATTTAAAAATTATTAAGCAAATGATCAGTAAAAACAATAAAAAACATTGCATGAACATAGTAAAAAGCATTGCATGAACGTGTAGTAAAATACAATAAAACGTACTGTTTCCTACTGTAATGTTTTATATGAATAGTTTAACAGATCCAAAGAAGTGTGAAACCATTTTTATCGACTCATTCATCAACACAGCTTATTCTCCATTGAGCATAATGCAAATCTCCAGCCCACATTATGGCTTGAGGTTACATATCAAAGCATCAAAATCCATTCACTCTTTACACAAAGTTAGGGATCCCTGTCATAATAGTTAAACTCCCTTGACACAACCTGATGATCATAATAAATGAAAATACCAAATACAAATCAATGAATCCTCCATTAGTACCAGAAAAAACAGACTTTGATGCTTTACATTCTTCCACTCGGCTGAGATACTCAGATACCACACTCCCATCCATTAGTCCAATAATTGGCGTAAATTTCATTCAAAAAGTCTCTAAACCCATGTTTCACCTGCTTCCTCGAGTGTGAATCCCATATACATAAGGAGTGTTACGAGAGATAACCGAGCGATATCAGTAAAGTAAGAATGTCATTCAAAACCTCAGTACTCACAAAAGAACATGTATGGAATTATATGAATCTTACATGATCTCACTTGTATCTTTAAAATGTTTAGATTCACTTTTCTTTGGCCATTCGACACACCAATGTTTTTTCATCCAAGACGTCCCACAATCTCTTCAGCCAAAGCTTGATCAGATACATCTCTCTATTAGTGGCAAGAGTAATCCGAATCGCATGTCAATATATAAAACCACAATTGTATATCTTCATTCCATACTTTTTTAGAGCAAGGGTACTTATCGAATAACTTATCAAAGTAGTTCGTGCAATTTGACAAGAACTTGTACTTCATGTAGATCAGCAGAACAAAGTGCTTTCACGAATCAGATAAGACAAAAGATACAATAATATATAAATTTCAAAAAGGTTTGGAAAAACCTGTGATTTAGCTGAAAGTTCCTTTGTAGAAGCAAAAACCAATTTCTCCCATTGTAAGTTTGTCTATCTCACGCTCGACATAATAGTTAAATTTTATAAAATCATCTAAATAAATCATTTGGATGGAGATGATCCAATTTTAGGTTTGGTGCTGTTCGTTTCATCAACATTCATCTCCATCCAGATGATCCATCTGGATAGAAAAACGAACATGTCCTTTGTCTATCTCACGCTCGACATAAAAGTTGCATTATGTTTAAGCAAAACGTGAAATATCAGAAGTTAATGAGTTTCCTGAAAATACTAAAGATGATCATTTCTGAAGATTTCTCATTGTCATCAAACCAGTAAAATATTGTTCTAGTATCTCCTAGCTGACAAAAGCATGAGAGAGCAAAAAAAATGCTTATAAAAATAAAATATTGATACTTGCTACCCAGAAGGTCCCTCTTTGCCAATGAGAACAATGTCAAATTGGCACATAAAAAATTGTAGGAAGAGATTAACAATAAACAAAGTATCGGGACGCACTCAAGTATGTATGTTCCCTAAGAGGTATTTGCTTGGTTCCTCATTCTTCTATTTGATTTTTTTGGAGAGTCGCTTCTGAAATCATTCTTACAGCAAGCAAAATCAGCGACATATATAATTAAAGTAACAAAACGTCAAAATCACAAAAATAAGAAAGTAGCAACCTCTTCATTCGTAGCCATATAACGACGATTCTTGCATCATTTTTCAAGAGATCTACATCTCATCGCCCATCAAAATAGGAACAACAATAAACAGTGGACAAATAATAAGAAATATGGGTTGTGAAACAAAATGAAACGAAATGAAAGCAGAGTTACGCTTTTGATGTTAAGAACTAATTTCCAGCGAGATACTGATTAACGATTGGGATTGGGATTGTGATGTCAACATCCAATCTTCTTACAATTCCATATATCTACAGAAGAAAGAATAACATGTAACGATCAGGATCCCATCTCCAAGCGAGATCTATATATTCAAAATCACATGTCCACTCCGTCAAAAATATAACATCAACTACACAATTCCTTTTAATACTGTCAAATACTACAAGCAAATAACTATACCTTCAAATATGTGATTAACTTCTACCTCACTTATCATGATATGGATGGTACAACATCAGGTAAATTAACCGAAAGTTTAATAAATTTTATTCAGACATCTATAACCGAAAGTTTAGTAAATTTTATTCACGTCGACCACATAACACACAATGCCTCAAAGTTTCTTTTGAAATTGAAATTTTCAACTCAAATGCATCACAAAACTAGATGTTGATTTTGTAATTAGAGATTTAGAGAGAACACAAATCCAAGTTACACAAGAAGAATATGACCATTGTGATATATGTCTTGATAATCTACAAGGGCCGAAAAATAGCTTAACACTTTATTTTGCAGTCACAAATTTCATCACAAATGTATTTCAGATTAGTTATACTACAAAACAACATATCCTTAATTATTGTCGAAAATAAATAATTTGATATTTTATATGCTTACAATGAATAAAAAAAATTCTCATTCACTATAGATATTATTATTCCACCAATTTTTCAATAAAAAAATTATAAAACTACATGATATTCACAAATTAAAAATTAATATTTATCCACAAACTTTTACTAACAAATATTATAAAATAAATTATAAAATTAAAACATTTAAAAATCACAAAATCTGCGCAATCCGCGGACCTTCTTCTAGTTATCACAATAATGAGGTTTAAATTCTGCTGTAGGTTTTCTTTGTAACGTCATCGTCTCTTGATCTTTTTTCCATTTTTTGTTTGTTTCAAAAACAAACTCCATGTGTCATTACCTTGTTAGATGATGTGGCAAAAGCATGAGAGTTTCCTACTACTTTTATAAAGTAGAACGTGTTTTTGTATTTTTCATGGGCCAGTATACTGAGTGGCCCAATCCTCTTCTCTAAGCCCATAATTTATTTTTGAGTTAGTGAGATTAACATAGTAAATCAAAAAAGATCTACAAGAAAACAGAAAGAGGAAATGCGAAATGGCTCCAAAAACTGAAAATTAAAAATATTACAGCAGAAATACATAGACAAGTAACGGTAAAAAACGGCAGAGATGGAGAGATGGAGAATTTGTGAGATAGAAGAAAATGTAAGAATTTAAAATTTTGAAATTTGAATTAATGGGCCTTTTTGGGCTTGGTTTGAAACTCTGTGAGGCCTACATTGAAATCTGCCTGATAGACAAAACCATCGAGAACAAATTTAAATCGTGCAGTAACTGCGTGAGTCGTGAAAAATGGAGGACCGTCCGATTGGAGTATCTAACGAATTAATGGACGGTCTCAATCCGGTTCGGTTTTGGTGTTTTTGTATTGGATTGGACTTGATAAAAAAAATTGATCCATTTTGTCGGGCCAGTTAAGGCCCATGATAATATGTTTGAAAATATATATGTTAAGCGTTAAGACGCGTAACAGATAAAGTCTATACGCAGTTGTTCATTTTTTTATTGGAAAAATGATTGCCAGCTACACGAACAAGACGCCATCACATGGCTACACATGCAGACTAATTTATTGTATAACTAGCTACACGAATTATATGTTTTGCATGACGACATGCTGTGATCAGAACTGACTATGTGTTTACAATCATAATCTTTAATTTGCCTGCCGGAACAATAAAAACGGCGACGGACACGTCAACTTCCGATGAAAACTCTGATAACCCACTAAAAAGATCCAGACCCAATTAAAATTAAAACCAAACCCAGACCCAACCTAAAAAACTTACCCACCCGAGTATAAACATAAAAATCATCGGACCCGACACCTATACCTATCGCTTCTTCGGCATCATCTTCTCCAAACTTCTTCTTCCCCAAAGCCAGAATCCAATCACGAAGAACAGGAAGACGAAATCCATTGGTCAACATTGAAACATGTATCAAATCGATTGTAGATAACAAAGCGGATTTTGTCCAAAGAGGATATTGAGGTTTACAATTCACTAATCTTCTTCCCCAAAGGGATTTTGTTTTTAGATGGATTTAAACTCAAGCTCGTCTAGTAACAGTAGGAGAAGATATTTGGGGAGTCTTAGATTGTGTGAATGTGGATTGCCAGCAAAGATTTTCACATCTTGGACGGATAGAAATCCGGGTCGAAGGTTCTTCGGCTGTGAATTGTATTAGGTATGGAGAACATTGAATGATTGTTTGTAACTTATTCATTTGTAATAAAGCTTATTTGTGTGTCATTAGGAGGGTGGGACAACCCACTGCAAATAATTTAGGTGGTGATAAAGAAGAGGTGAAAGGATGGCCAAAAAGAGCATTGATTCAAGCTCGAGATGAAATTCGCGCGAATAGAAATGTGATCGATCAACTAAGTTCAACAATCTTGGAGCTTGGACGGAATTGGAGAAGCATGAGGTGGAAAATTGTGCACTAGATGGTGAGGATTCGCGATCTGAGTGTGGATGGAAAACAAAGATGTTGAAGTTGTTGTGTATCGGCAATGCATAATCAGATGTTATGTTGGCCCTTTGTGTTTAATTTGTGGCCCTTTGTAAGGACATTTTGTTGTCTTGGTGAAGTAGAACCTCTCTTTGTTTTCTTGGTAGAACTTCTCTTTGTTGTCTTGTTGTAATTGATCTCTTTTTTTGACATCTAAGTATTGTTGTTCTTGTTCAATTTTTCTCTCTCTCTCTTACGATCATAAGACAATACCAAATAAAGACAATGAAACTTTCTTATCCAAAATAATGCTATACATAGATGTAGCCATTAAAGTCAATCAAAAGAACACCAAAACCGATCAAAAATTAACCATCCAAAATACTAGAAATGTTTCTTCCAAAAACATGTAAAAAACATGACATGTTTTCCCAAAAAACATATCCAAAAGAAACATGATTACCCGATTACTTACTACCCAAAAATGCCCAAAAACTAGACATGTGTTCCACAAAAACCATCACACATGTTTACTCTATCACCAAAAAGCAAATGAGCCAATCGGCTGCTTCTTCGGAAGCCTCCTTGGCTTTCTCTTCCTCTTCTTCCATGCCTTCCTCTTACTCCTTCCCTTCCTCTTCCTGGAAAACATCCTCTTTCAGTTTCTCCTTCGCTTGCTCCTTGACTTCCTTGTGGTGCAATGGAAGAAAGTTCTTGGACTTCTACTTGATCTTCCATCTGAGCTGCCAAATCAGCTTCTATTTCAGCTTGCTCTTGAGCTTCATCTTGAGCTTCCTCTTGAGCTTCCTCTTGAGCTTTCCTTTGAGCTTCTATTTGAGCTTGAAGTCGAGCTTCCTCATTAAGTCATCTTCTCTTTGCTCTGCTCTCTTCAGACTGCCAAAGACATAGGTTAGAAATTTGAACCATAACAAAGCAAACAAATCAAACAAGAGACAGAAAGCGTGTACCTCATGAGGACATTTCCTTGAGTTATGTCCTTTCTCACCACATAGACCACAATGTGGTTCTCTTCCATGCCGCCCAACCTTCTTCTTAGATGGTTATTCATGAACACCTTTGATCCTGGCTTTACCCTTAGGTCTCCCTGGAGTACATTTATATGGCGGTGCAATAATGCGTCCTCCTTCCGAATCAATCCAGAACTTAGGTCCATTAACAGGCTTCAAATCTCTTTGGTATGTCTCCTTCCATTTCTCTCTTAAATAGTAATCTGAAATGTAATTCTCAACATTACCCACATTCTCTCGGATTGCACAAAGAGCATGGCGACAAGGAATGCCAGTCAAATCCCACTTTCTACATGCACAACTACGCCTACAGAGCTTCACTGAATATCCATTAACACCATCAACAACCTCTTATTTTCCTCCAGTGCTAGAAACAGAATAACAATGTCTCGCTTCTTCACATGATTTCTCCATCTCTTTTCTTGCTTTCTTTTTGTGCCTAGCAGCCTCTTTACTAGCAGTCTTATACCTATTGGCAATTCTTTGCATTGCATCCCTTCTTACCAGCTCTAACATCTGAACAAACAGCTTTATCCTTGCAGCCTTCAAAGTCCTATTAAAAGACTCTGTTAGATTGTTGTGTGTGTCTGCACAACAACTTCCAATCTGAAAGTGTGCCCTACACCAGGTACGAGGATCTTTATTCAGAAGATCATCACATGCCCTTGGATCAAACTCTCTGAATGTCGCCAAGTTGGTCCTAAAATCAGCTAGATTGTAACTACTTGCAACTCTCCAGAACAATTGCTTCAATGTGTCAAACTTGTGATTTTTCTTGAGGTTGGCGTAAATGTGTCTAGCACAGGCTCGATGTTCTGCCTTTGGGAACTGAGTAGAGACACCATGAATCAAACTTCTATGTTGGTCAGAAATTATGGTAATCTCCTCACCTTCACCTAAATTCAAGTCGACTTTTAGCTTGTGAATAAACCACTCCCAGTTGTCATTACTCTCTGCTGAAACTACACCCCAAGCTATAGGATATATCTGGTTATTAGGATCCCTTCCAACAGCAGTAAGCATGACTCCCTGCACAGAATGCTTCAAAAAAGTACCATCCAAACCTATTACTGGTCGACATTTCTTTTTCCATGAAGAACTCAAAGCTTCAAAGCAGATGTAGATTTGAGAGAATGTCTCGGACCCATCATCTTGTCTTTCAGTGTTAATCTCCACTGTTGTATCCTTGTTGGTCCTGAAAAAGAAAAACAATGACCATAAAAACTGATTGAAACATCGAGTTACACGATTTTAGTCCCATACGAAATCCCATGAAAGTAGGAACTTCTTCACTAACCTCTTAATTTCATGCTCATAATCTCTCAATCGTGCAAATTGCTCATTAGTCTCAGCTTGCAATTTATCGAAAACCATTCTTCTTGCAACTTGTGACTGTGGAGGTGAGATGATAAGATTGTACCTCTTTTTCATTTCATCTTTGATCTCGGGAGCACTCATTTCTGGATCTCTTCTAATATCTTCAACAAAAAGATCAGCTATCACAGGACTCTTTATAAGCTTACACCTTCCAACCGGATAACATTGATGCTCATCTTCGTATGCTTTAACCATCCATTTCCCAATTGGATTCTCCACTGAACAATAATTTCGCCAACCACAGTCTTTTTCATTACACTTAGCACTAAGCTTGGTTTTTTCCCATCTATCAAACAACACATTGCGCCTAGTCTTTAAAATGTATCTAATCACATTCTGCTTAAACTCATTCCCACTACTAAATAGTTGTTTCAAGCTGAAGACACCATCAGGTAAATTCTTTTTCACTAATCTCTCTGCTTGTTCTTCTTCATCACCAGATGAGTCATCGATTTGGGGATAGACTTCATCTTCATCTGGAATTTATTCGTCGTAGTTCACATTGTCGAAGATTTCTAAGTCCTCTTCACCTCAACGTCGTCAACTGATTCTGAACTATCAGACAAACCTGCGCCTGAACCTTTACTTTCATCCTCTGGCTCTTCACCATTACAATCATACGATTCATCACTGTTTTCATCTTCGCCAGCCTCTTCATTACCTGCTGTTTTTTCAGTCACACTCTAAGCTACCACCATTGCCCTTTCAGTGTTTTCTTCACCATCATGGCTATTATGAACTTCGGCTTTCTCACTCTCTTCTTCAGTTATTGCCTTCTCGCTCTCTTCTTCAACATCCCAACCTTTTTCAATGTATATGTCTAGCTCCTTGTACCAAGTCCAGAAGCTTGCATTCTTTGTTTATTATGATCCACATTTTCCCATAGAGGCTTCCTATCTTCTACATCTTCAAATGGTAACTTCAACCACATTTTCCCAATGACAATCCTTTTCTCAAACAACTTTGACACAACTCTGTGAAGATAGAAACACCATCTACCTCGACCACATCAACCAATCCATTTGCATATTCTAATACTCCATTTTCCCTTTTGAATTGCCCAGAATGATGGCAATTCAGTTTGATCAAACTCTCGTTACTGCAATCGAAATAAACAAATGAGACAGGGCCATTAAGAACAAAATTCTGACATAACAACACAACTTGGAATTAAACAATGATAAAAATCAACTTGATTAATTATCCTGAAATTCAAAATAGGTACCTCATTGGAACGAGATTCACCCACGAATCACTCTTCTAACTCGATTTCAGCCCGTAATTACACAAGTTTTTTTCAAAGTTATGTCCAATTTCTTCAGCCTCTTTTACCTCTCTTACGGCTCGTGAGAAAGAAGATGGCAAATAAGATAGGTTTTTTTATTTTATTTTTTATAGTTGGGCCGGGTTGGTGTTAGTTGGGTATGGGTCTGGTTTTAATTTCTTTCGGGTCTTGGTTTTTTTATTGGATTACCAGAGATTTGATCAGAAGCTGACGTGTCCCGTCGTCGTTTTTACTGTTTTGGCAAGAAAATTAAAGGTGGTGATGTTAACCACATAATTAGTGCTAATCACATCATGTTGTCATGCAAACCATATACTTCATGTAGGTAGGCATACAATAAATTAGTCTGCATGTGTAGCCATGTGGTGGAGTCTTGTTCGTGTAGCTGACAATCATTGTGAATACCATGCATTTTAAAAACAAATTGTATTAAAAAATTGGCAAATTAATAATATCTATAGAAAATGAGGTTTGACCCTATTAGGGCGGTGAAGCTGTCACCATTCCATGCATGTTATATGTTCACCATTCATGAACTGATCGAAAAGTAATCAAAAGTGTTGTGACCTTAATCAAGAACAACGATTATAGAATAAAATACAATTACAGAGAACGATTCCTCAAACTGATGTGTCTTCTTACTATCGAAGGAGGAAAAATAGAGAGAGCCTTTTAGCATTTGAAAGATTGGTGCAATAATAATATATATAGTGAATGAGAATTTTTTTTTTTTCTTAATCATCGTAAGCATACAAAATATCAAATTATTTCTCTCTGACAATAAGAACATGTTGTTTTGTTGTATAACTAATCTGAAATATATTTGTGGTAAAATTTGTGAATTGATGGGTTGTAAAAAGGATGTGTGATTCTATTTTATGCATATCTATATAGAATAGTGTATTGTTTACTACAATTACTATTCATCATGTTAAAAAATTATGTCCGTTTTTTTAACACAAATCATGTGATATAGATAGATAAAAAAATCTATGCTTTGAGGAGGATTGTGAGGTTTTGGTGAACTTGATTACCAATAATGGTCTCGACGTTCGTGTCTCCAACTTAGTTGATGATATCCAAGCATGGTTGTCTAAATTTCGAAAAGTAGCTATTTACCATGTCAAAAGAGATTTTAAGCTCATGAATTAGCTAGAGTAGGCTCACAAATGTATTATATTTTTCTGGATCTAATTATCCTCCTTATTGTCTACTAAAGCTATTGTATTCCGATTATAATAATTCAATATGGATAAATATGAGTTTGACGTTAAAAAAAAATAAACAAAATATATTTTTCAGTTTGATTTCAACATCTAATGAATTGTTTATGAAGAAATGACACATAAGATGAAAAAGAGAAAAATATTGTATCACAAAATAAGAGATAGAGTGAAAGATGAGAAGACACATAAACAAATGATAAAATTGTAAATATTGTAGATTATACACACAATATCACATCCGTTTTTTCAATAGTTATGTAGTTAATACGTGATAACATTTCAAAGCTCACTTTAAAAAAAACTTTATTATATTAGAATAGTTTTTTTTTGTTATTCATCCATATAACCATATCATTAAATTAAGAACAACAAAATAAAGAGATAAAAAAATTAAATGTTACAATTATGAAAGACACATATGAATTTTTAATGTCAAAGTCTAGAATGACACGTGGCCGCATTTCAAAGCTCACTCTTAAAAAAAAACTTTACTATATTAGAATAGATTTCTATTTCTTTTTCAAGCATTTGATTTAGTTGGTGCCAAGTTTAAGCTTCCTATTTAAAAATTATTAAGCAAATGATCAGTAAAAACAATAAAAAACATTGCATGAACATAGTAAAAAGCATTGCATGAACGTGTAGTAAAATACAATAAAACGTACTGTTTCCTACTGTAATGTTTTATATGAATAGTTTAACAGATCCAAAGAAGTGTGAAACCATTTTTATCGACTCATTCATCAACACAGCTTATTCTCCATTGAGCATAATGCAAATCTCCAGCCCACATTATGGCTTGAGGTTACATATCAAAGCATCAAAATCCATTCACTCTTTACACAAAGTTAGGGATCCCTGTCATAATAGTTAAACTCCCTTGACACAACCTGATGATCATAATAAATGAAAATACCAAATACAAATCAATGAATCCTCCATTAGTACCAGAAAAAACAGACTTTGATGCTTTACATTCTTCCACTCGGCTGAGATACTCAGATACCACACTCCCATCCATTAGTCCAATAATTGGCGTAAATTTCATTCAAAAAGTCTCTAAACCCATGTTTCACCTGCTTCCTCGAGTGTGAATCCCATATACATAAGGAGTGTTACGAGAGATAACCGAGCGATATCAGTAAAGTAAGAATGTCATTCAAAACCTCAGTACTCACAAAAGAACATGTATGGAATTATATGAATCTTACATGATCTCACTTGTATCTTTAAAATGTTTAGATTCACTTTTCTTTGGCCATTCGACACACCAATGTTTTTTCATCCAAGACGTCCCACAATCTCTTCAGCCAAAGCTTGATCAGATACATCTCTCTATTAGTGGCAAGAGTAATCCGAATCGCATGTCAATATATAAAACCACAATTGTATATCTTCATTCCATACTTTTTTAGAGCAAGGGTACTTATCGAATAACTTATCAAAGTAGTTCGTGCAATTTGACAAGAACTTGTACTTCATGTAGATCAGCAGAACAAAGTGCTTTCACGAATCAGATAAGACAAAAGATACAATAATATATAAATTTCAAAAAGGTTTGGAAAAACCTGTGATTTAGCTGAAAGTTCCTTTGTAGAAGCAAAAACCAATTTCTCCCATTGTAAGTTTGTCTATCTCACGCTCGACATAATAGTTAAATTTTATAAAATCATCTAAATAAATCATTTGGATGGAGATGATCCAATTTTAGGTTTGGTGCTGTTCGTTTCATCAACATTCATCTCCATCCAGATGATCCATCTGGATAGAAAAACGAACATGTCCTTTGTCTATCTCACGCTCGACATAAAAGTTGCATTATGTTTAAGCAAAACGTGAAATATCAGAAGTTAATGAGTTTCCTGAAAATACTAAAGATGATCATTTCTGAAGATTTCTCATTGTCATCAAACCAGTAAAATATTGTTCTAGTATCTCCTAGCTGACAAAAGCATGAGAGAGCAAAAAAAATGCTTATAAAAATAAAATATTGATACTTGCTACCCAGAAGGTCCCTCTTTGCCAATGAGAACAATGTCAAATTGGCACATAAAAAATTGTAGGAAGAGATTAACAATAAACAAAGTATCGGGACGCACTCAAGTATGTATGTTCCCTAAGAGGTATTTGCTTGGTTCCTCATTCTTCTATTTGATTTTTTTGGAGAGTCGCTTCTGAAATCATTCTTACAGCAAGCAAAATCAGCGACATATATAATTAAAGTAACAAAACGTCAAAATCACAAAAATAAGAAAGTAGCAACCTCTTCATTCGTAGCCATATAACGACGATTCTTGCATCATTTTTCAAGAGATCTACATCTCATCGCCCATCAAAATAGGAACAACAATAAACAGTGGACAAATAATAAGAAATATGGGTTGTGAAACAAAATGAAACGAAATGAAAGCAGAGTTACGCTTTTGATGTTAAGAACTAATTTCCAGCGAGATACTGATTAACGATTGGGATTGGGATTGTGATGTCAACATCCAATCTTCTTACAATTCCATATATCTACAGAAGAAAGAATAACATGTAACGATCAGGATCCCATCTCCAAGCGAGATCTATATATTCAAAATCACATGTCCACTCCGTCAAAAATATAACATCAACTACACAATTCCTTTTAATACTGTCAAATACTACAAGCAAATAACTATACCTTCAAATATGTGATTAACTTCTACCTCACTTATCATGATATGGATGGTACAACATCAGGTAAATTAACCGAAAGTTTAATAAATTTTATTCAGACATCTATAACCGAAAGTTTAGTAAATTTTATTCACGTCGACCACATAACACACAATGCCTCAAAGTTTCTTTTGAAATTGAAATTTTCAACTCAAATGCATCACAAAACTAGATGTTGATTTTGTAATTAGAGATTTAGAGAGAACACAAATCCAAGTTACACAAGAAGAATATGACCATTGTGATATATGTCTTGATAATCTACAAGGGCCGAAAAATAGCTTAACACTTTATTTTGCAGTCACAAATTTCATCACAAATGTATTTCAGATTAGTTATACTACAAAACAACATATCCTTAATTATTGTCGAAAATAAATAATTTGATATTTTATATGCTTACAATGAATAAAAAAAATTCTCATTCACTATAGATATTATTATTCCACCAATTTTTCAATAAAAAAATTATAAAACTACATGATATTCACAAATTAAAAATTAATATTTATCCACAAACTTTTACTAACAAATATTATAAAATAAATTATAAAATTAAAACATTTAAAAATCACAAAATCTGCGCAATCCGCGGACCTTCTTCTAGTTATCACAATAATGAGGTTTAAATTCTGCTGTAGGTTTTCTTTGTAACGTCATCGTCTCTTGATCTTTTTTCCATTTTTTGTTTGTTTCAAAAACAAACTCCATGTGTCATTACCTTGTTAGATGATGTGGCAAAAGCATGAGAGTTTCCTACTACTTTTATAAAGTAGAACGTGTTTTTGTATTTTTCATGGGCCAGTATACTGAGTGGCCCAATCCTCTTCTCTAAGCCCATAATTTATTTTTGAGTTAGTGAGATTAACATAGTAAATCAAAAAAGATCTACAAGAAAACAGAAAGAGGAAATGCGAAATGGCTCCAAAAACTGAAAATTAAAAATATTACAGCAGAAATACATAGACAAGTAACGGTAAAAAACGGCAGAGATGGAGAGATGGAGAATTTGTGAGATAGAAGAAAATGTAAGAATTTAAAATTTTGAAATTTGAATTAATGGGCCTTTTTGGGCTTGGTTTGAAACTCTGTGAGGCCTACATTGAAATCTGCCTGATAGACAAAACCATCGAGAACAAATTTAAATCGTGCAGTAACTGCGTGAGTCGTGAAAAATGGAGGACCGTCCGATTGGAGTATCTAACGAATTAATGGACGGTCTCAATCCGGTTCGGTTTTGGTGTTTTTGTATTGGATTGGACTTGATAAAAAAAATTGATCCATTTTGTCGGGCCAGTTAAGGCCCATGATAATATGTTTGAAAATATATATGTTAAGCGTTAAGACGCGTAACAGATAAAGTCTATACGCAGTTGTTCATTTTTTTATTGGAAAAATGATTGCCAGCTACACGAACAAGACGCCATCACATGGCTACACATGCAGACTAATTTATTGTATAACTAGCTACACGAATTATATGTTTTGCATGACGACATGCTGTGATCAGAACTGACTATGTGTTTACAATCATAATCTTTAATTTGCCTGCCGGAACAATAAAAACGGCGACGGACACGTCAACTTCCGATGAAAACTCTGATAACCCACTAAAAAGATCCAGACCCAATTAAAATTAAAACCAAACCCAGACCCAACCTAAAAAACTTACCCACCCGAGTATAAACATAAAAATCATCGGACCCGACACCTATACCTATCGCTTCTTCGGCATCATCTTCTCCAAACTTCTTCTTCCCCAAAGCCAGAATCCAATCACGAAGAACAGGAAGACGAAATCCATTGGTCAACATTGAAACATGTATCAAATCGATTGTAGATAACAAAGCGGATTTTGTCCAAAGAGGATATTGAGGTTTACAATTCACTAATCTTCTTCCCCAAAGGGATTTTGTTTTTAGATGGATTTAAACTCAAGCTCGTCTAGTAACAGTAGGAGAAGATATTTGGGGAGTCTTAGATTGTGTGAATGTGGATTGCCAGCAAAGATTTTCACATCTTGGACGGATAGAAATCCGGGTCGAAGGTTCTTCGGCTGTGAATTGTATTAGGTATGGAGAACATTGAATGATTGTTTGTAACTTATTCATTTGTAATAAAGCTTATTTGTGTGTCATTAGGAGGGTGGGACAACCCACTGCAAATAATTTAGGTGGTGATAAAGAAGAGGTGAAAGGATGGCCAAAAAGAGCATTGATTCAAGCTCGAGATGAAATTCGCGCGAATAGAAATGTGATCGATCAACTAAGTTCAACAATCTTGGAGCTTGGACGGAATTGGAGAAGCATGAGGTGGAAAATTGTGCACTAGATGGTGAGGATTCGCGATCTGAGTGTGGATGGAAAACAAAGATGTTGAAGTTGTTGTGTATCGGCAATGCATAATCAGATGTTATGTTGGCCCTTTGTGTTTAATTTGTGGCCCTTTGTAAGGACATTTTGTTGTCTTGGTGAAGTAGAACCTCTCTTTGTTTTCTTGGTAGAACTTCTCTTTGTTGTCTTGTTGTAATTGATCTCTTTTTTTGACATCTAAGTATTGTTGTTCTTGTTCAATTTTTCTCTCTCTCTCTTACGATCATAAGACAATACCAAATAAAGACAATGAAACTTTCTTATCCAAAATAATGCTATACATAGATGTAGCCATTAAAGTCAATCAAAAGAACACCAAAACCGATCAAAAATTAACCATCCAAAATACTAGAAATGTTTCTTCCAAAAACATGTAAAAAACATGACATGTTTTCCCAAAAAACATATCCAAAAGAAACATGATTACCCGATTACTTACTACCCAAAAATGCCCAAAAACTAGACATGTGTTCCACAAAAACCATCACACATGTTTACTCTATCACCAAAAAGCAAATGAGCCAATCGGCTGCTTCTTCGGAAGCCTCCTTGGCTTTCTCTTCCTCTTCTTCCATGCCTTCCTCTTACTCCTTCCCTTCCTCTTCCTGGAAAACATCCTCTTTCAGTTTCTCCTTCGCTTGCTCCTTGACTTCCTTGTGGTGCAATGGAAGAAAGTTCTTGGACTTCTACTTGATCTTCCATCTGAGCTGCCAAATCAGCTTCTATTTCAGCTTGCTCTTGAGCTTCATCTTGAGCTTCCTCTTGAGCTTCCTCTTGAGCTTTCCTTTGAGCTTCTATTTGAGCTTGAAGTCGAGCTTCCTCATTAAGTCATCTTCTCTTTGCTCTGCTCTCTTCAGACTGCCAAAGACATAGGTTAGAAATTTGAACCATAACAAAGCAAACAAATCAAACAAGAGACAGAAAGCGTGTACCTCATGAGGACATTTCCTTGAGTTATGTCCTTTCTCACCACATAGACCACAATGTGGTTCTCTTCCATGCCGCCCAACCTTCTTCTTAGATGGTTATTCATGAACACCTTTGATCCTGGCTTTACCCTTAGGTCTCCCTGGAGTACATTTATATGGCGGTGCAATAATGCGTCCTCCTTCCGAATCAATCCAGAACTTAGGTCCATTAACAGGCTTCAAATCTCTTTGGTATGTCTCCTTCCATTTCTCTCTTAAATAGTAATCTGAAATGTAATTCTCAACATTACCCACATTCTCTCGGATTGCACAAAGAGCATGGCGACAAGGAATGCCAGTCAAATCCCACTTTCTACATGCACAACTACGCCTACAGAGCTTCACTGAATATCCATTAACACCATCAACAACCTCTTATTTTCCTCCAGTGCTAGAAACAGAATAACAATGTCTCGCTTCTTCACATGATTTCTCCATCTCTTTTCTTGCTTTCTTTTTGTGCCTAGCAGCCTCTTTACTAGCAGTCTTATACCTATTGGCAATTCTTTGCATTGCATCCCTTCTTACCAGCTCTAACATCTGAACAAACAGCTTTATCCTTGCAGCCTTCAAAGTCCTATTAAAAGACTCTGTTAGATTGTTGTGTGTGTCTGCACAACAACTTCCAATCTGAAAGTGTGCCCTACACCAGGTACGAGGATCTTTATTCAGAAGATCATCACATGCCCTTGGATCAAACTCTCTGAATGTCGCCAAGTTGGTCCTAAAATCAGCTAGATTGTAACTACTTGCAACTCTCCAGAACAATTGCTTCAATGTGTCAAACTTGTGATTTTTCTTGAGGTTGGCGTAAATGTGTCTAGCACAGGCTCGATGTTCTGCCTTTGGGAACTGAGTAGAGACACCATGAATCAAACTTCTATGTTGGTCAGAAATTATGGTAATCTCCTCACCTTCACCTAAATTCAAGTCGACTTTTAGCTTGTGAATAAACCACTCCCAGTTGTCATTACTCTCTGCTGAAACTACACCCCAAGCTATAGGATATATCTGGTTATTAGGATCCCTTCCAACAGCAGTAAGCATGACTCCCTGCACAGAATGCTTCAAAAAAGTACCATCCAAACCTATTACTGGTCGACATTTCTTTTTCCATGAAGAACTCAAAGCTTCAAAGCAGATGTAGATTTGAGAGAATGTCTCGGACCCATCATCTTGTCTTTCAGTGTTAATCTCCACTGTTGTATCCTTGTTGGTCCTGAAAAAGAAAAACAATGACCATAAAAACTGATTGAAACATCGAGTTACACGATTTTAGTCCCATACGAAATCCCATGAAAGTAGGAACTTCTTCACTAACCTCTTAATTTCATGCTCATAATCTCTCAATCGTGCAAATTGCTCATTAGTCTCAGCTTGCAATTTATCGAAAACCATTCTTCTTGCAACTTGTGACTGTGGAGGTGAGATGATAAGATTGTACCTCTTTTTCATTTCATCTTTGATCTCGGGAGCACTCATTTCTGGATCTCTTCTAATATCTTCAACAAAAAGATCAGCTATCACAGGACTCTTTATAAGCTTACACCTTCCAACCGGATAACATTGATGCTCATCTTCGTATGCTTTAACCATCCATTTCCCAATTGGATTCTCCACTGAACAATAATTTCGCCAACCACAGTCTTTTTCATTACACTTAGCACTAAGCTTGGTTTTTTCCCATCTATCAAACAACACATTGCGCCTAGTCTTTAAAATGTATCTAATCACATTCTGCTTAAACTCATTCCCACTACTAAATAGTTGTTTCAAGCTGAAGACACCATCAGGTAAATTCTTTTTCACTAATCTCTCTGCTTGTTCTTCTTCATCACCAGATGAGTCATCGATTTGGGGATAGACTTCATCTTCATCTGGAATTTATTCGTCGTAGTTCACATTGTCGAAGATTTCTAAGTCCTCTTCACCTCAACGTCGTCAACTGATTCTGAACTATCAGACAAACCTGCGCCTGAACCTTTACTTTCATCCTCTGGCTCTTCACCATTACAATCATACGATTCATCACTGTTTTCATCTTCGCCAGCCTCTTCATTACCTGCTGTTTTTTCAGTCACACTCTAAGCTACCACCATTGCCCTTTCAGTGTTTTCTTCACCATCATGGCTATTATGAACTTCGGCTTTCTCACTCTCTTCTTCAGTTATTGCCTTCTCGCTCTCTTCTTCAACATCCCAACCTTTTTCAATGTATATGTCTAGCTCCTTGTACCAAGTCCAGAAGCTTGCATTCTTTGTTTATTATGATCCACATTTTCCCATAGAGGCTTCCTATCTTCTACATCTTCAAATGGTAACTTCAACCACATTTTCCCAATGACAATCCTTTTCTCAAACAACTTTGACACAACTCTGTGAAGATAGAAACACCATCTACCTCGACCACATCAACCAATCCATTTGCATATTCTAATACTCCATTTTCCCTTTTGAATTGCCCAGAATGATGGCAATTCAGTTTGATCAAACTCTCGTTACTGCAATCGAAATAAACAAATGAGACAGGGCCATTAAGAACAAAATTCTGACATAACAACACAACTTGGAATTAAACAATGATAAAAATCAACTTGATTAATTATCCTGAAATTCAAAATAGGTACCTCATTGGAACGAGATTCACCCACGAATCACTCTTCTAACTCGATTTCAGCCCGTAATTACACAAGTTTTTTTCAAAGTTATGTCCAATTTCTTCAGCCTCTTTTACCTCTCTTACGGCTCGTGAGAAAGAAGATGGCAAATAAGATAGGTTTTTTTATTTTATTTTTTATAGTTGGGCCGGGTTGGTGTTAGTTGGGTATGGGTCTGGTTTTAATTTCTTTCGGGTCTTGGTTTTTTTATTGGATTACCAGAGATTTGATCAGAAGCTGACGTGTCCCGTCGTCGTTTTTACTGTTTTGGCAAGAAAATTAAAGGTGGTGATGTTAACCACATAATTAGTGCTAATCACATCATGTTGTCATGCAAACCATATACTTCATGTAGGTAGGCATACAATAAATTAGTCTGCATGTGTAGCCATGTGGTGGAGTCTTGTTCGTGTAGCTGACAATCATTGTGAATACCATGCATTTTAAAAACAAATTGTATTAAAAAATTGGCAAATTAATAATATCTATAGAAAATGAGGTTTGACCCTATTAGGGCGGTGAAGCTGTCACCATTCCATGCATGTTATATGTTCACCATTCATGAACTGATCGAAAAGTAATCAAAAGTGTTGTGACCTTAATCAAGAACAACGATTATAGAATAAAATACAATTACAGAGAACGATTCCTCAAACTGATGTGTCTTCTTACTATCGAAGGAGGAAAAATAGAGAGAGCCTTTTAGCATTTGAAAGATTGGTGCAATAATAATATATATAGTGAATGAGAATTTTTTTTTTTTCTTAATCATCGTAAGCATACAAAATATCAAATTATTTCTCTCTGACAATAAGAACATGTTGTTTTGTTGTATAACTAATCTGAAATATATTTGTGGTAAAATTTGTGAATTGATGGGTTGTAAAAAGGATGTGTGATTCTATTTTATGCATATCTATATAGAATAGTGTATTGTTTACTACAATTACTATTCATCATGTTAAAAAATTATGTCCGTTTTTTTAACACAAATCATGTGATATAGATAGATAAAAAAATCTATGCTTTGAGGAGGATTGTGAGGTTTTGGTGAACTTGATTACCAATAATGGTCTCGACGTTCGTGTCTCCAACTTAGTTGATGATATCCAAGCATGGTTGTCTAAATTTCGAAAAGTAGCTATTTACCATGTCAAAAGAGATTTTAAGCTCATGAATTAGCTAGAGTAGGCTCACAAATGTATTATATTTTTCTGGATCTAATTATCCTCCTTATTGTCTACTAAAGCTATTGTATTCCGATTATAATAATTCAATATGGATAAATATGAGTTTGACGTTAAAAAAAAATAAACAAAATATATTTTTCAGTTTGATTTCAACATCTAATGAATTGTTTATGAAGAAATGACACATAAGATGAAAAAGAGAAAAATATTGTATCACAAAATAAGAGATAGAGTGAAAGATGAGAAGACACATAAACAAATGATAAAATTGTAAATATTGTAGATTATACACACAATATCACATCCGTTTTTTCAATAGTTATGTAGTTAATACGTGATAACATTTCAAAGCTCACTTTAAAAAAAACTTTATTATATTAGAATAGTTTTTTTTTGTTATTCATCCATATAACCATATCATTAAATTAAGAACAACAAAATAAAGAGATAAAAAAATTAAATGTTACAATTATGAAAGACACATATGAATTTTTAATGTCAAAGTCTAGAATGACACGTGGCCGCATTTCAAAGCTCACTCTTAAAAAAAAACTTTACTATATTAGAATAGATTTCTATTTCTTTTTCAAGCATTTGATTTAGTTGGTGCCAAGTTTAAGCTTCCTATTTAAAAATTATTAAGCAAATGATCAGTAAAAACAATAAAAAACATTGCATGAACATAGTAAAAAGCATTGCATGAACGTGTAGTAAAATACAATAAAACGTACTGTTTCCTACTGTAATGTTTTATATGAATAGTTTAACAGATCCAAAGAAGTGTGAAACCATTTTTATCGACTCATTCATCAACACAGCTTATTCTCCATTGAGCATAATGCAAATCTCCAGCCCACATTATGGCTTGAGGTTACATATCAAAGCATCAAAATCCATTCACTCTTTACACAAAGTTAGGGATCCCTGTCATAATAGTTAAACTCCCTTGACACAACCTGATGATCATAATAAATGAAAATACCAAATACAAATCAATGAATCCTCCATTAGTACCAGAAAAAACAGACTTTGATGCTTTACATTCTTCCACTCGGCTGAGATACTCAGATACCACACTCCCATCCATTAGTCCAATAATTGGCGTAAATTTCATTCAAAAAGTCTCTAAACCCATGTTTCACCTGCTTCCTCGAGTGTGAATCCCATATACATAAGGAGTGTTACGAGAGATAACCGAGCGATATCAGTAAAGTAAGAATGTCATTCAAAACCTCAGTACTCACAAAAGAACATGTATGGAATTATATGAATCTTACATGATCTCACTTGTATCTTTAAAATGTTTAGATTCACTTTTCTTTGGCCATTCGACACACCAATGTTTTTTCATCCAAGACGTCCCACAATCTCTTCAGCCAAAGCTTGATCAGATACATCTCTCTATTAGTGGCAAGAGTAATCCGAATCGCATGTCAATATATAAAACCACAATTGTATATCTTCATTCCATACTTTTTTAGAGCAAGGGTACTTATCGAATAACTTATCAAAGTAGTTCGTGCAATTTGACAAGAACTTGTACTTCATGTAGATCAGCAGAACAAAGTGCTTTCACGAATCAGATAAGACAAAAGATACAATAATATATAAATTTCAAAAAGGTTTGGAAAAACCTGTGATTTAGCTGAAAGTTCCTTTGTAGAAGCAAAAACCAATTTCTCCCATTGTAAGTTTGTCTATCTCACGCTCGACATAATAGTTAAATTTTATAAAATCATCTAAATAAATCATTTGGATGGAGATGATCCAATTTTAGGTTTGGTGCTGTTCGTTTCATCAACATTCATCTCCATCCAGATGATCCATCTGGATAGAAAAACGAACATGTCCTTTGTCTATCTCACGCTCGACATAAAAGTTGCATTATGTTTAAGCAAAACGTGAAATATCAGAAGTTAATGAGTTTCCTGAAAATACTAAAGATGATCATTTCTGAAGATTTCTCATTGTCATCAAACCAGTAAAATATTGTTCTAGTATCTCCTAGCTGACAAAAGCATGAGAGAGCAAAAAAAATGCTTATAAAAATAAAATATTGATACTTGCTACCCAGAAGGTCCCTCTTTGCCAATGAGAACAATGTCAAATTGGCACATAAAAAATTGTAGGAAGAGATTAACAATAAACAAAGTATCGGGACGCACTCAAGTATGTATGTTCCCTAAGAGGTATTTGCTTGGTTCCTCATTCTTCTATTTGATTTTTTTGGAGAGTCGCTTCTGAAATCATTCTTACAGCAAGCAAAATCAGCGACATATATAATTAAAGTAACAAAACGTCAAAATCACAAAAATAAGAAAGTAGCAACCTCTTCATTCGTAGCCATATAACGACGATTCTTGCATCATTTTTCAAGAGATCTACATCTCATCGCCCATCAAAATAGGAACAACAATAAACAGTGGACAAATAATAAGAAATATGGGTTGTGAAACAAAATGAAACGAAATGAAAGCAGAGTTACGCTTTTGATGTTAAGAACTAATTTCCAGCGAGATACTGATTAACGATTGGGATTGGGATTGTGATGTCAACATCCAATCTTCTTACAATTCCATATATCTACAGAAGAAAGAATAACATGTAACGATCAGGATCCCATCTCCAAGCGAGATCTATATATTCAAAATCACATGTCCACTCCGTCAAAAATATAACATCAACTACACAATTCCTTTTAATACTGTCAAATACTACAAGCAAATAACTATACCTTCAAATATGTGATTAACTTCTACCTCACTTATCATGATATGGATGGTACAACATCAGGTAAATTAACCGAAAGTTTAATAAATTTTATTCAGACATCTATAACCGAAAGTTTAGTAAATTTTATTCACGTCGACCACATAACACACAATGCCTCAAAGTTTCTTTTGAAATTGAAATTTTCAACTCAAATGCATCACAAAACTAGATGTTGATTTTGTAATTAGAGATTTAGAGAGAACACAAATCCAAGTTACACAAGAAGAATATGACCATTGTGATATATGTCTTGATAATCTACAAGGGCCGAAAAATAGCTTAACACTTTATTTTGCAGTCACAAATTTCATCACAAATGTATTTCAGATTAGTTATACTACAAAACAACATATCCTTAATTATTGTCGAAAATAAATAATTTGATATTTTATATGCTTACAATGAATAAAAAAAATTCTCATTCACTATAGATATTATTATTCCACCAATTTTTCAATAAAAAAATTATAAAACTACATGATATTCACAAATTAAAAATTAATATTTATCCACAAACTTTTACTAACAAATATTATAAAATAAATTATAAAATTAAAACATTTAAAAATCACAAAATCTGCGCAATCCGCGGACCTTCTTCTAGTTATCACAATAATGAGGTTTAAATTCTGCTGTAGGTTTTCTTTGTAACGTCATCGTCTCTTGATCTTTTTTCCATTTTTTGTTTGTTTCAAAAACAAACTCCATGTGTCATTACCTTGTTAGATGATGTGGCAAAAGCATGAGAGTTTCCTACTACTTTTATAAAGTAGAACGTGTTTTTGTATTTTTCATGGGCCAGTATACTGAGTGGCCCAATCCTCTTCTCTAAGCCCATAATTTATTTTTGAGTTAGTGAGATTAACATAGTAAATCAAAAAAGATCTACAAGAAAACAGAAAGAGGAAATGCGAAATGGCTCCAAAAACTGAAAATTAAAAATATTACAGCAGAAATACATAGACAAGTAACGGTAAAAAACGGCAGAGATGGAGAGATGGAGAATTTGTGAGATAGAAGAAAATGTAAGAATTTAAAATTTTGAAATTTGAATTAATGGGCCTTTTTGGGCTTGGTTTGAAACTCTGTGAGGCCTACATTGAAATCTGCCTGATAGACAAAACCATCGAGAACAAATTTAAATCGTGCAGTAACTGCGTGAGTCGTGAAAAATGGAGGACCGTCCGATTGGAGTATCTAACGAATTAATGGACGGTCTCAATCCGGTTCGGTTTTGGTGTTTTTGTATTGGATTGGACTTGATAAAAAAAATTGATCCATTTTGTCGGGCCAGTTAAGGCCCATGATAATATGTTTGAAAATATATATGTTAAGCGTTAAGACGCGTAACAGATAAAGTCTATACGCAGTTGTTCATTTTTTTATTGGAAAAATGATTGCCAGCTACACGAACAAGACGCCATCACATGGCTACACATGCAGACTAATTTATTGTATAACTAGCTACACGAATTATATGTTTTGCATGACGACATGCTGTGATCAGAACTGACTATGTGTTTACAATCATAATCTTTAATTTGCCTGCCGGAACAATAAAAACGGCGACGGACACGTCAACTTCCGATGAAAACTCTGATAACCCACTAAAAAGATCCAGACCCAATTAAAATTAAAACCAAACCCAGACCCAACCTAAAAAACTTACCCACCCGAGTATAAACATAAAAATCATCGGACCCGACACCTATACCTATCGCTTCTTCGGCATCATCTTCTCCAAACTTCTTCTTCCCCAAAGCCAGAATCCAATCACGAAGAACAGGAAGACGAAATCCATTGGTCAACATTGAAACATGTATCAAATCGATTGTAGATAACAAAGCGGATTTTGTCCAAAGAGGATATTGAGGTTTACAATTCACTAATCTTCTTCCCCAAAGGGATTTTGTTTTTAGATGGATTTAAACTCAAGCTCGTCTAGTAACAGTAGGAGAAGATATTTGGGGAGTCTTAGATTGTGTGAATGTGGATTGCCAGCAAAGATTTTCACATCTTGGACGGATAGAAATCCGGGTCGAAGGTTCTTCGGCTGTGAATTGTATTAGGTATGGAGAACATTGAATGATTGTTTGTAACTTATTCATTTGTAATAAAGCTTATTTGTGTGTCATTAGGAGGGTGGGACAACCCACTGCAAATAATTTAGGTGGTGATAAAGAAGAGGTGAAAGGATGGCCAAAAAGAGCATTGATTCAAGCTCGAGATGAAATTCGCGCGAATAGAAATGTGATCGATCAACTAAGTTCAACAATCTTGGAGCTTGGACGGAATTGGAGAAGCATGAGGTGGAAAATTGTGCACTAGATGGTGAGGATTCGCGATCTGAGTGTGGATGGAAAACAAAGATGTTGAAGTTGTTGTGTATCGGCAATGCATAATCAGATGTTATGTTGGCCCTTTGTGTTTAATTTGTGGCCCTTTGTAAGGACATTTTGTTGTCTTGGTGAAGTAGAACCTCTCTTTGTTTTCTTGGTAGAACTTCTCTTTGTTGTCTTGTTGTAATTGATCTCTTTTTTTGACATCTAAGTATTGTTGTTCTTGTTCAATTTTTCTCTCTCTCTCTTACGATCATAAGACAATACCAAATAAAGACAATGAAACTTTCTTATCCAAAATAATGCTATACATAGATGTAGCCATTAAAGTCAATCAAAAGAACACCAAAACCGATCAAAAATTAACCATCCAAAATACTAGAAATGTTTCTTCCAAAAACATGTAAAAAACATGACATGTTTTCCCAAAAAACATATCCAAAAGAAACATGATTACCCGATTACTTACTACCCAAAAATGCCCAAAAACTAGACATGTGTTCCACAAAAACCATCACACATGTTTACTCTATCACCAAAAAGCAAATGAGCCAATCGGCTGCTTCTTCGGAAGCCTCCTTGGCTTTCTCTTCCTCTTCTTCCATGCCTTCCTCTTACTCCTTCCCTTCCTCTTCCTGGAAAACATCCTCTTTCAGTTTCTCCTTCGCTTGCTCCTTGACTTCCTTGTGGTGCAATGGAAGAAAGTTCTTGGACTTCTACTTGATCTTCCATCTGAGCTGCCAAATCAGCTTCTATTTCAGCTTGCTCTTGAGCTTCATCTTGAGCTTCCTCTTGAGCTTCCTCTTGAGCTTTCCTTTGAGCTTCTATTTGAGCTTGAAGTCGAGCTTCCTCATTAAGTCATCTTCTCTTTGCTCTGCTCTCTTCAGACTGCCAAAGACATAGGTTAGAAATTTGAACCATAACAAAGCAAACAAATCAAACAAGAGACAGAAAGCGTGTACCTCATGAGGACATTTCCTTGAGTTATGTCCTTTCTCACCACATAGACCACAATGTGGTTCTCTTCCATGCCGCCCAACCTTCTTCTTAGATGGTTATTCATGAACACCTTTGATCCTGGCTTTACCCTTAGGTCTCCCTGGAGTACATTTATATGGCGGTGCAATAATGCGTCCTCCTTCCGAATCAATCCAGAACTTAGGTCCATTAACAGGCTTCAAATCTCTTTGGTATGTCTCCTTCCATTTCTCTCTTAAATAGTAATCTGAAATGTAATTCTCAACATTACCCACATTCTCTCGGATTGCACAAAGAGCATGGCGACAAGGAATGCCAGTCAAATCCCACTTTCTACATGCACAACTACGCCTACAGAGCTTCACTGAATATCCATTAACACCATCAACAACCTCTTATTTTCCTCCAGTGCTAGAAACAGAATAACAATGTCTCGCTTCTTCACATGATTTCTCCATCTCTTTTCTTGCTTTCTTTTTGTGCCTAGCAGCCTCTTTACTAGCAGTCTTATACCTATTGGCAATTCTTTGCATTGCATCCCTTCTTACCAGCTCTAACATCTGAACAAACAGCTTTATCCTTGCAGCCTTCAAAGTCCTATTAAAAGACTCTGTTAGATTGTTGTGTGTGTCTGCACAACAACTTCCAATCTGAAAGTGTGCCCTACACCAGGTACGAGGATCTTTATTCAGAAGATCATCACATGCCCTTGGATCAAACTCTCTGAATGTCGCCAAGTTGGTCCTAAAATCAGCTAGATTGTAACTACTTGCAACTCTCCAGAACAATTGCTTCAATGTGTCAAACTTGTGATTTTTCTTGAGGTTGGCGTAAATGTGTCTAGCACAGGCTCGATGTTCTGCCTTTGGGAACTGAGTAGAGACACCATGAATCAAACTTCTATGTTGGTCAGAAATTATGGTAATCTCCTCACCTTCACCTAAATTCAAGTCGACTTTTAGCTTGTGAATAAACCACTCCCAGTTGTCATTACTCTCTGCTGAAACTACACCCCAAGCTATAGGATATATCTGGTTATTAGGATCCCTTCCAACAGCAGTAAGCATGACTCCCTGCACAGAATGCTTCAAAAAAGTACCATCCAAACCTATTACTGGTCGACATTTCTTTTTCCATGAAGAACTCAAAGCTTCAAAGCAGATGTAGATTTGAGAGAATGTCTCGGACCCATCATCTTGTCTTTCAGTGTTAATCTCCACTGTTGTATCCTTGTTGGTCCTGAAAAAGAAAAACAATGACCATAAAAACTGATTGAAACATCGAGTTACACGATTTTAGTCCCATACGAAATCCCATGAAAGTAGGAACTTCTTCACTAACCTCTTAATTTCATGCTCATAATCTCTCAATCGTGCAAATTGCTCATTAGTCTCAGCTTGCAATTTATCGAAAACCATTCTTCTTGCAACTTGTGACTGTGGAGGTGAGATGATAAGATTGTACCTCTTTTTCATTTCATCTTTGATCTCGGGAGCACTCATTTCTGGATCTCTTCTAATATCTTCAACAAAAAGATCAGCTATCACAGGACTCTTTATAAGCTTACACCTTCCAACCGGATAACATTGATGCTCATCTTCGTATGCTTTAACCATCCATTTCCCAATTGGATTCTCCACTGAACAATAATTTCGCCAACCACAGTCTTTTTCATTACACTTAGCACTAAGCTTGGTTTTTTCCCATCTATCAAACAACACATTGCGCCTAGTCTTTAAAATGTATCTAATCACATTCTGCTTAAACTCATTCCCACTACTAAATAGTTGTTTCAAGCTGAAGACACCATCAGGTAAATTCTTTTTCACTAATCTCTCTGCTTGTTCTTCTTCATCACCAGATGAGTCATCGATTTGGGGATAGACTTCATCTTCATCTGGAATTTATTCGTCGTAGTTCACATTGTCGAAGATTTCTAAGTCCTCTTCACCTCAACGTCGTCAACTGATTCTGAACTATCAGACAAACCTGCGCCTGAACCTTTACTTTCATCCTCTGGCTCTTCACCATTACAATCATACGATTCATCACTGTTTTCATCTTCGCCAGCCTCTTCATTACCTGCTGTTTTTTCAGTCACACTCTAAGCTACCACCATTGCCCTTTCAGTGTTTTCTTCACCATCATGGCTATTATGAACTTCGGCTTTCTCACTCTCTTCTTCAGTTATTGCCTTCTCGCTCTCTTCTTCAACATCCCAACCTTTTTCAATGTATATGTCTAGCTCCTTGTACCAAGTCCAGAAGCTTGCATTCTTTGTTTATTATGATCCACATTTTCCCATAGAGGCTTCCTATCTTCTACATCTTCAAATGGTAACTTCAACCACATTTTCCCAATGACAATCCTTTTCTCAAACAACTTTGACACAACTCTGTGAAGATAGAAACACCATCTACCTCGACCACATCAACCAATCCATTTGCATATTCTAATACTCCATTTTCCCTTTTGAATTGCCCAGAATGATGGCAATTCAGTTTGATCAAACTCTCGTTACTGCAATCGAAATAAACAAATGAGACAGGGCCATTAAGAACAAAATTCTGACATAACAACACAACTTGGAATTAAACAATGATAAAAATCAACTTGATTAATTATCCTGAAATTCAAAATAGGTACCTCATTGGAACGAGATTCACCCACGAATCACTCTTCTAACTCGATTTCAGCCCGTAATTACACAAGTTTTTTTCAAAGTTATGTCCAATTTCTTCAGCCTCTTTTACCTCTCTTACGGCTCGTGAGAAAGAAGATGGCAAATAAGATAGGTTTTTTTATTTTATTTTTTATAGTTGGGCCGGGTTGGTGTTAGTTGGGTATGGGTCTGGTTTTAATTTCTTTCGGGTCTTGGTTTTTTTATTGGATTACCAGAGATTTGATCAGAAGCTGACGTGTCCCGTCGTCGTTTTTACTGTTTTGGCAAGAAAATTAAAGGTGGTGATGTTAACCACATAATTAGTGCTAATCACATCATGTTGTCATGCAAACCATATACTTCATGTAGGTAGGCATACAATAAATTAGTCTGCATGTGTAGCCATGTGGTGGAGTCTTGTTCGTGTAGCTGACAATCATTGTGAATACCATGCATTTTAAAAACAAATTGTATTAAAAAATTGGCAAATTAATAATATCTATAGAAAATGAGGTTTGACCCTATTAGGGCGGTGAAGCTGTCACCATTCCATGCATGTTATATGTTCACCATTCATGAACTGATCGAAAAGTAATCAAAAGTGTTGTGACCTTAATCAAGAACAACGATTATAGAATAAAATACAATTACAGAGAACGATTCCTCAAACTGATGTGTCTTCTTACTATCGAAGGAGGAAAAATAGAGAGAGCCTTTTAGCATTTGAAAGATTGGTGCAATAATAATATATATAGTGAATGAGAATTTTTTTTTTTTCTTAATCATCGTAAGCATACAAAATATCAAATTATTTCTCTCTGACAATAAGAACATGTTGTTTTGTTGTATAACTAATCTGAAATATATTTGTGGTAAAATTTGTGAATTGATGGGTTGTAAAAAGGATGTGTGATTCTATTTTATGCATATCTATATAGAATAGTGTATTGTTTACTACAATTACTATTCATCATGTTAAAAAATTATGTCCGTTTTTTTAACACAAATCATGTGATATAGATAGATAAAAAAATCTATGCTTTGAGGAGGATTGTGAGGTTTTGGTGAACTTGATTACCAATAATGGTCTCGACGTTCGTGTCTCCAACTTAGTTGATGATATCCAAGCATGGTTGTCTAAATTTCGAAAAGTAGCTATTTACCATGTCAAAAGAGATTTTAAGCTCATGAATTAGCTAGAGTAGGCTCACAAATGTATTATATTTTTCTGGATCTAATTATCCTCCTTATTGTCTACTAAAGCTATTGTATTCCGATTATAATAATTCAATATGGATAAATATGAGTTTGACGTTAAAAAAAAATAAACAAAATATATTTTTCAGTTTGATTTCAACATCTAATGAATTGTTTATGAAGAAATGACACATAAGATGAAAAAGAGAAAAATATTGTATCACAAAATAAGAGATAGAGTGAAAGATGAGAAGACACATAAACAAATGATAAAATTGTAAATATTGTAGATTATACACACAATATCACATCCGTTTTTTCAATAGTTATGTAGTTAATACGTGATAACATTTCAAAGCTCACTTTAAAAAAAACTTTATTATATTAGAATAGTTTTTTTTTGTTATTCATCCATATAACCATATCATTAAATTAAGAACAACAAAATAAAGAGATAAAAAAATTAAATGTTACAATTATGAAAGACACATATGAATTTTTAATGTCAAAGTCTAGAATGACACGTGGCCGCATTTCAAAGCTCACTCTTAAAAAAAAACTTTACTATATTAGAATAGATTTCTATTTCTTTTTCAAGCATTTGATTTAGTTGGTGCCAAGTTTAAGCTTCCTATTTAAAAATTATTAAGCAAATGATCAGTAAAAACAATAAAAAACATTGCATGAACATAGTAAAAAGCATTGCATGAACGTGTAGTAAAATACAATAAAACGTACTGTTTCCTACTGTAATGTTTTATATGAATAGTTTAACAGATCCAAAGAAGTGTGAAACCATTTTTATCGACTCATTCATCAACACAGCTTATTCTCCATTGAGCATAATGCAAATCTCCAGCCCACATTATGGCTTGAGGTTACATATCAAAGCATCAAAATCCATTCACTCTTTACACAAAGTTAGGGATCCCTGTCATAATAGTTAAACTCCCTTGACACAACCTGATGATCATAATAAATGAAAATACCAAATACAAATCAATGAATCCTCCATTAGTACCAGAAAAAACAGACTTTGATGCTTTACATTCTTCCACTCGGCTGAGATACTCAGATACCACACTCCCATCCATTAGTCCAATAATTGGCGTAAATTTCATTCAAAAAGTCTCTAAACCCATGTTTCACCTGCTTCCTCGAGTGTGAATCCCATATACATAAGGAGTGTTACGAGAGATAACCGAGCGATATCAGTAAAGTAAGAATGTCATTCAAAACCTCAGTACTCACAAAAGAACATGTATGGAATTATATGAATCTTACATGATCTCACTTGTATCTTTAAAATGTTTAGATTCACTTTTCTTTGGCCATTCGACACACCAATGTTTTTTCATCCAAGACGTCCCACAATCTCTTCAGCCAAAGCTTGATCAGATACATCTCTCTATTAGTGGCAAGAGTAATCCGAATCGCATGTCAATATATAAAACCACAATTGTATATCTTCATTCCATACTTTTTTAGAGCAAGGGTACTTATCGAATAACTTATCAAAGTAGTTCGTGCAATTTGACAAGAACTTGTACTTCATGTAGATCAGCAGAACAAAGTGCTTTCACGAATCAGATAAGACAAAAGATACAATAATATATAAATTTCAAAAAGGTTTGGAAAAACCTGTGATTTAGCTGAAAGTTCCTTTGTAGAAGCAAAAACCAATTTCTCCCATTGTAAGTTTGTCTATCTCACGCTCGACATAATAGTTAAATTTTATAAAATCATCTAAATAAATCATTTGGATGGAGATGATCCAATTTTAGGTTTGGTGCTGTTCGTTTCATCAACATTCATCTCCATCCAGATGATCCATCTGGATAGAAAAACGAACATGTCCTTTGTCTATCTCACGCTCGACATAAAAGTTGCATTATGTTTAAGCAAAACGTGAAATATCAGAAGTTAATGAGTTTCCTGAAAATACTAAAGATGATCATTTCTGAAGATTTCTCATTGTCATCAAACCAGTAAAATATTGTTCTAGTATCTCCTAGCTGACAAAAGCATGAGAGAGCAAAAAAAATGCTTATAAAAATAAAATATTGATACTTGCTACCCAGAAGGTCCCTCTTTGCCAATGAGAACAATGTCAAATTGGCACATAAAAAATTGTAGGAAGAGATTAACAATAAACAAAGTATCGGGACGCACTCAAGTATGTATGTTCCCTAAGAGGTATTTGCTTGGTTCCTCATTCTTCTATTTGATTTTTTTGGAGAGTCGCTTCTGAAATCATTCTTACAGCAAGCAAAATCAGCGACATATATAATTAAAGTAACAAAACGTCAAAATCACAAAAATAAGAAAGTAGCAACCTCTTCATTCGTAGCCATATAACGACGATTCTTGCATCATTTTTCAAGAGATCTACATCTCATCGCCCATCAAAATAGGAACAACAATAAACAGTGGACAAATAATAAGAAATATGGGTTGTGAAACAAAATGAAACGAAATGAAAGCAGAGTTACGCTTTTGATGTTAAGAACTAATTTCCAGCGAGATACTGATTAACGATTGGGATTGGGATTGTGATGTCAACATCCAATCTTCTTACAATTCCATATATCTACAGAAGAAAGAATAACATGTAACGATCAGGATCCCATCTCCAAGCGAGATCTATATATTCAAAATCACATGTCCACTCCGTCAAAAATATAACATCAACTACACAATTCCTTTTAATACTGTCAAATACTACAAGCAAATAACTATACCTTCAAATATGTGATTAACTTCTACCTCACTTATCATGATATGGATGGTACAACATCAGGTAAATTAACCGAAAGTTTAATAAATTTTATTCAGACATCTATAACCGAAAGTTTAGTAAATTTTATTCACGTCGACCACATAACACACAATGCCTCAAAGTTTCTTTTGAAATTGAAATTTTCAACTCAAATGCATCACAAAACTAGATGTTGATTTTGTAATTAGAGATTTAGAGAGAACACAAATCCAAGTTACACAAGAAGAATATGACCATTGTGATATATGTCTTGATAATCTACAAGGGCCGAAAAATAGCTTAACACTTTATTTTGCAGTCACAAATTTCATCACAAATGTATTTCAGATTAGTTATACTACAAAACAACATATCCTTAATTATTGTCGAAAATAAATAATTTGATATTTTATATGCTTACAATGAATAAAAAAAATTCTCATTCACTATAGATATTATTATTCCACCAATTTTTCAATAAAAAAATTATAAAACTACATGATATTCACAAATTAAAAATTAATATTTATCCACAAACTTTTACTAACAAATATTATAAAATAAATTATAAAATTAAAACATTTAAAAATCACAAAATCTGCGCAATCCGCGGACCTTCTTCTAGTTATCACAATAATGAGGTTTAAATTCTGCTGTAGGTTTTCTTTGTAACGTCATCGTCTCTTGATCTTTTTTCCATTTTTTGTTTGTTTCAAAAACAAACTCCATGTGTCATTACCTTGTTAGATGATGTGGCAAAAGCATGAGAGTTTCCTACTACTTTTATAAAGTAGAACGTGTTTTTGTATTTTTCATGGGCCAGTATACTGAGTGGCCCAATCCTCTTCTCTAAGCCCATAATTTATTTTTGAGTTAGTGAGATTAACATAGTAAATCAAAAAAGATCTACAAGAAAACAGAAAGAGGAAATGCGAAATGGCTCCAAAAACTGAAAATTAAAAATATTACAGCAGAAATACATAGACAAGTAACGGTAAAAAACGGCAGAGATGGAGAGATGGAGAATTTGTGAGATAGAAGAAAATGTAAGAATTTAAAATTTTGAAATTTGAATTAATGGGCCTTTTTGGGCTTGGTTTGAAACTCTGTGAGGCCTACATTGAAATCTGCCTGATAGACAAAACCATCGAGAACAAATTTAAATCGTGCAGTAACTGCGTGAGTCGTGAAAAATGGAGGACCGTCCGATTGGAGTATCTAACGAATTAATGGACGGTCTCAATCCGGTTCGGTTTTGGTGTTTTTGTATTGGATTGGACTTGATAAAAAAAATTGATCCATTTTGTCGGGCCAGTTAAGGCCCATGATAATATGTTTGAAAATATATATGTTAAGCGTTAAGACGCGTAACAGATAAAGTCTATACGCAGTTGTTCATTTTTTTATTGGAAAAATGATTGCCAGCTACACGAACAAGACGCCATCACATGGCTACACATGCAGACTAATTTATTGTATAACTAGCTACACGAATTATATGTTTTGCATGACGACATGCTGTGATCAGAACTGACTATGTGTTTACAATCATAATCTTTAATTTGCCTGCCGGAACAATAAAAACGGCGACGGACACGTCAACTTCCGATGAAAACTCTGATAACCCACTAAAAAGATCCAGACCCAATTAAAATTAAAACCAAACCCAGACCCAACCTAAAAAACTTACCCACCCGAGTATAAACATAAAAATCATCGGACCCGACACCTATACCTATCGCTTCTTCGGCATCATCTTCTCCAAACTTCTTCTTCCCCAAAGCCAGAATCCAATCACGAAGAACAGGAAGACGAAATCCATTGGTCAACATTGAAACATGTATCAAATCGATTGTAGATAACAAAGCGGATTTTGTCCAAAGAGGATATTGAGGTTTACAATTCACTAATCTTCTTCCCCAAAGGGATTTTGTTTTTAGATGGATTTAAACTCAAGCTCGTCTAGTAACAGTAGGAGAAGATATTTGGGGAGTCTTAGATTGTGTGAATGTGGATTGCCAGCAAAGATTTTCACATCTTGGACGGATAGAAATCCGGGTCGAAGGTTCTTCGGCTGTGAATTGTATTAGGTATGGAGAACATTGAATGATTGTTTGTAACTTATTCATTTGTAATAAAGCTTATTTGTGTGTCATTAGGAGGGTGGGACAACCCACTGCAAATAATTTAGGTGGTGATAAAGAAGAGGTGAAAGGATGGCCAAAAAGAGCATTGATTCAAGCTCGAGATGAAATTCGCGCGAATAGAAATGTGATCGATCAACTAAGTTCAACAATCTTGGAGCTTGGACGGAATTGGAGAAGCATGAGGTGGAAAATTGTGCACTAGATGGTGAGGATTCGCGATCTGAGTGTGGATGGAAAACAAAGATGTTGAAGTTGTTGTGTATCGGCAATGCATAATCAGATGTTATGTTGGCCCTTTGTGTTTAATTTGTGGCCCTTTGTAAGGACATTTTGTTGTCTTGGTGAAGTAGAACCTCTCTTTGTTTTCTTGGTAGAACTTCTCTTTGTTGTCTTGTTGTAATTGATCTCTTTTTTTGACATCTAAGTATTGTTGTTCTTGTTCAATTTTTCTCTCTCTCTCTTACGATCATAAGACAATACCAAATAAAGACAATGAAACTTTCTTATCCAAAATAATGCTATACATAGATGTAGCCATTAAAGTCAATCAAAAGAACACCAAAACCGATCAAAAATTAACCATCCAAAATACTAGAAATGTTTCTTCCAAAAACATGTAAAAAACATGACATGTTTTCCCAAAAAACATATCCAAAAGAAACATGATTACCCGATTACTTACTACCCAAAAATGCCCAAAAACTAGACATGTGTTCCACAAAAACCATCACACATGTTTACTCTATCACCAAAAAGCAAATGAGCCAATCGGCTGCTTCTTCGGAAGCCTCCTTGGCTTTCTCTTCCTCTTCTTCCATGCCTTCCTCTTACTCCTTCCCTTCCTCTTCCTGGAAAACATCCTCTTTCAGTTTCTCCTTCGCTTGCTCCTTGACTTCCTTGTGGTGCAATGGAAGAAAGTTCTTGGACTTCTACTTGATCTTCCATCTGAGCTGCCAAATCAACTTCTATTTCAGCTTGCTCTTGAGCTTCATCTTGAGCTTCCTCTTGAGCTTCCCTTTGAGCTTCTATTTGAGCTTGAAGTCGAGCTTCCTCATTAAGTCGTCTTCTCTTTGCTCTGCTCTCTTCAGACTGCCAAAGACATAGATTAGAAATTTGAACCATAACAAAGCAAACAAATCAAACAAGAGACAGAAACCGTGTACCTCATGAGGACACTTCCTTGAGTTATGTCCTTTCTCACCACATAGACCACAATGTGGTTCTCTTCCATGCCGTCCAACCTTCTTCTTAGATGGTGATTCATGAACACCTTTGATCCTGGCTTTACCCTTAGGTCTCCCTAGAGGACGTTTATATGGCGGTGCATTAATGCGTCCTCCTTCCGAATCAATCCAGAACTTAGGTCCATTAACAGGCTTCAAATCTCTTCGGTATGTCTCCTTCCATTTCTCTGTTAAATAGTAATCTGAAATGTAATCCTCAACATTACCCACATTCTCTCGGATTGCACAAACAGCATGGCGACAAGGAATGCCAGTCAAATCCCACTTTCTACATGCACAACTACGCCTATTGAGCTTCACTGAATATCCATTAACACCCTCAACAACCTCATATTTTCCTCCAGTGCTAGAAACAGAATAACAATGTTTCGCTTCTTCACATGATTTCTCCATCTCTTTTCTTGCTTTCTTTGTGTGCCTAGCAGCCTCTTTACTAGCAGTCTTATACCTATTGGCAATTCTTTGCATTGCATCCCTTCTTACCAGCTCTAACATCTGAATAAACGGCTTTTTCCTTGCAGCCTTCAAAGTCCTATTAAAAGACTCTGTTAGATTGTTGTGTGTCTCTGCACAACAACTTCCAATCCGAAAGTGTGCCCTACACCAGGTACGAGGATCTTTCTTCAGAAGATCATCACATGCCCTTGGATCAAACTCTCTGAATGTCGCCAAGTTGGTCCTAAAATCAGCTAGATTGTAACTACTTGCAACTCTCCAGAATAATGGCTTCAATGTGTCAGACTTGTGATTTTTCTTGAGGTTGGCATAAATGTGTCTAGCACAGGCTCGATGTTCTGCCTTTGGTAACTGAGTAGAGACACCATGAATCAAACTTCTGTGTTGGTCATAAATTATGGTAATCTCCTCACCTTCACCCAAATTCAAGTCGACTTTTAGCTTGTGAATAAACCACTCCCCGTTGTCATTACTCTCTGCTGACACTACACCCCAAGCTATAGGATATATCTGGTTATTAGGATCCCTTCCAACAGCAGTAAGCATGACTCCCTGGGCAGAATGCTTCAAAAAAGTACCATCCAAACCTATTACTGGTCGACAGTTCTTTTTCCATGAACTCCTCAAAGTTTCAAAGCAAATGTATATTTGAGAGAATGTCTCGAACCCATCCTCTTGTCTTTCAGTGTTAATCTCCACTGTTGTATCTTTGTTGGTCCTGAAAAATAAAAACAATGACCATAAAAACTGATTGAAACATCAAGTTACACGATTTTAGTCATACGAAATCCCATGAAAGTAGAAACTTCTTCACTAACCTCTTAATTTCATGCTCATAATCTCTCAATCGTGCAAATTGCTCATTAGTCTCAGCTTGCAGCTTATCAAAAACCATTCTTCTTGCAACTTGTGACTGTGGAGGTGAGATGATAAGATTGTACCTCTTTTTCATTTCATCTTTGATCTCGGGAGCACTCATTTCTGGATCTCTTCTAATGTCTTCAACAAAGAGATCAGCTATCACATGACTCTTTATAAGCTTACACCTTCCAACCGGATGACATTGATGCTCATCTTCGTATGCTTTAACCATCCATTTCCCAATTGGATTCTCCACTGAACAATAAATCCGCCAGCAACAGTCTTTTTCATTACACTTAGCACTAAGCTTGGTTTTTTCCCATCTATCAAACACCACATTGCGCCTAGTCTTTAAAATGTATCTAATCACATTCTGCTTAAACTCATTCCCACTACTAAATAGTTGTTTCAAGCTGAAGACACCATCAGGCAAATTCTTTTTCACTAACCTCTCTGCTTGTTCTTCTTCATCACCAGATGAGTCATCGGTTTCGGGATAGACTTCATCTTCATCTGGAATTTGTTCGTCGTAGTTCACATTGTCGAAGATTTCTAAGTCCTCTTCAATAACCTCAACGTCATCATCTGATTCTGAACTATCAGACAAACTTGCGTCTGAACCTTTACTTTCATCCTCTGACTCTTCACAATTACCATCATACGATTCATCACTTTCTTCATCTTCGTCAGCCTCTTCATTACCTGCTGTTTTTTCAGTCACACTCGAAGCTAACACCATTGCCCTTTCAGTGTTTTCTTCACCATCATGGCTATTATGAACTTCGGCTTTCTTACTCTCTTCTTCAGTTATTGCCTTCTCAGTCTCTTCTTCAACATCCCAGCCTTTTTCAATGTATATGTCCAGCTCCTTGTACCAACGTCCAGAAGCTTGCATCCTCTGTTTATTATGATCCACATTTTCCCATAGAGGCTTCCTATCTTCTACATCTTCATATGGTAACTTAAACCACATTTTCTCAATGACAATCCTTTTCTCAAACAATTTTGACACCAACTCTGTGAAGATAGAAACACCATCCACCTCGACCACATCAACCAATCCATTTGCATATTCTAATACTCCATTTTCCCTTTTGAATTGCCCAGAATGATGGCAATTCAGTTTGACCAAGTTCTCGTTACTGCAATCGAAATAAACAAATGAGACAAAGCCATTAAGAACAAAATTCCGACATAACAACACAACTTGGAATTAAACAATGATAAAAACCACGAAAACCAACAACAGAATAAACAAATCAAACCCGACATAATCCCAACATTAATCCGACACAAATTCAAACTTATAACCCTATAATAATCCCCACGTAACCCGACAAAATCATCCCGAAAATTAATTTGATAAATCATCCTGAAATTCGAAATAGGTACCTCATTGGAACGAGATTCAGCCACAAATCACTCTTCTAACTCGATTTCAGTCCGTAATTCCACAAGTTTTCTTCAAAATTATGTCCAATTTTTTCAGCCTCTTTTACCTCTCTTACGGCTCGTGAGGAAGAAGATGGCAAAGAAGGTAGGTTTTTTTTTTACAGTTGGGCCGGGTTGGTTTTAGTTGGGTATGGGTCTGGTTTTAATTTTAATTGGGTCTGGATCTTTTAGTGGATTATCAGAGTTTTAATCGGAAGATGACGTGTCTGTCGCCGTTTTTACTGTTCCGACAGGCAAATTAAAGATTATGATGTTAAACACATAATTAGTTCTAATCACAGTATGTCGTCATGCAAAACATATAGTTCGTGTAGGTAGCCATACAATAAATTAGTCTACATGTGTAGCCATGTGGTGGCGTCTTGTTCGTGTAGCTAGCAATCATTTTTCCTTTATCGTGCTATGTATAACTCCAATTAATTTTGTTTGTTGTCTTAATTTTATACTATTATTTGATTGAATTTTACATTAATACAAAACTAATTTTTTAATACATATAACATTATTTGAATTTGGCAAAACAGACACGTAATTCTTAAACAGATGAGTGGTGTCTTTTATAAAGAGTACATCGTTCTATATATAGACATAATGGAATACCATTAAATAGCATGGTAAGAAATTGTATAGAACTACCTCCATTTGAAAATATAAAATTATTTACTATAATCTCTACTAATTTTATTGAATATGTGAAATCTTAAAATCTAAATTGAAATATCTCATTCCAAACATAAAAAAATAAGTATTAAAGACAAAAAAAAATACATTAAAATTAGAGTAAACTAGATAAATTTAATTTTGAAATGATTGGTATAATAGGGACACTTTGAAAAATAGAATATAATGATAAATAGTTACAATTTAGATAGATTCCAAATTCCAAATTACAAGTTTTACAAATAATAACTTCCACATTTGAGTAAAATAGTTTAATACTAAAGGAGCCCAACCAACAATTTCACATAAACCATCATTTTGACAAGTTAATCTATTCTATTATATTGATCACATGTATTGCGTAGTATAGTGTCGAAACATGAATAGAATAATAGTATAGCACTATAATGCTTCAGCTCCGTGATTGACAAATTTTATGATTAAGTTCAAATTCTTAACCAATGATTTAGCGTCAAGTCACCTAACACTTTGAGCTTACATTGTTGGCTTGTATTTGTGTATTTAAAAATAGCTGAAAAACTAATTTAGATAGAAACCAATGATGTTCTGTTTTTTTTAATTATGTTTTTATTATATATCAAAATTATTTTTTAAATACATAAAATTAAAATAGATATTAAAAATTGTAAAAAATAGCAGAACCACATATATTTAAAAAATAATAATATTTTAGAATATTTCCTCGCCCTTTTTAGTAGCTTCTCTCATCGTTTTGCATCTGTTAATTTGCATCCTTTGAATCAATTAAGAGAGAGAGAGAGATAAGCATACGATTCATCTCTTGAATTTGAAGATTCAAGTATGCATCTTGGTTTGTTGGTCACTAGACTAGATTTTGTGCATTCTTTCTTGTTCTACTGAGACTTGATTAAAATCTCTAAGTTAACAACACTAAAACCCAATTGAAACTAATATTGTCTCTTCTCTGTGCAAATAAAACTCTGGAACAAACCAAAACAAAGCTCAATTTCAGATTTAGATTCTCCGCAAAACCTGCTAGAAAAACTCAACAACTAATTTTGTAACCCTAAGTACAGTCTACCAATATGCTCTGCAAACCTCTAAGATAGAGAAATGCTTAGTATATCTGATAGATGAAGAACAAAAGCTTAGAAACATGCATAAAATTGTAGCAAAAGCAACCCCTCGCTAGTCTCTTTTATGTGTACCCTCTTCCTCTCATTTTGGAACCGGAACTAGACTTGGAACATACACATCGCAAGATTTATAACAACATCTTTGTCGTCCTGTCATCTCAACTTGTTTTTCGATCTCATCAGCGTCACCCATTTGGTGAACAATGGTGCGCATATCTCTCGTTTTGACATCTAATTCCTCGCACCATAACATGATCTTATTGGTCTTGTGGATGAAGTATGTGGGAAACCTGAGATGGGAACTAGAGTGTAATATTGGTGGATCAGGAGTTACACTAAAATACTTAATCCACGAGACAATCTCATCAGTCACCTTGTTTGTAACCCACACCTCAATCTTCAGATTTATATCTTGATATAATAAAGAAAGCTTATCTCCTCCTAAACCTGACAAGACTAAACGATCAAAACACGCACTTGAATGATCAATTCCCTTTGGGACAAAACATATGGGCTTGAATGTTTCCCTCGAAAAATCAAAACTTTGGATGAACATTCCGCTTTCAGATTTAACCATCTTCTTTTGAAGAGCCCAATATATGTTTCCATTCATAGACAAAGCTTTCGAATGCCAAGATTCCAACAGTGCATTCCATTCGAGAGTAGCATCAACACTTCTCCAGAGTTTAGACTTAAACTCATATATCTCAATCTCTGATGATTTGCCAAAGTTGATCATACTGATCCTCAAGATCTTGTAGTTGTCACGGGATGCATTGTTGTATCCATAACCGTAGGTATCAAACGGTTTGTAAGAATTCGATGGTTCGATCCATTTGACTTGGCTCAAAATCGGATTCCAAACTGCGAGCTTTCTAATTGTATTCCAACCTCTCTCAATTATACACTTACATAGCAATAATCCGTCGCAGTGAATCGTTTTTCTAAAACGATAATTGTGCAACTCGTCCGGGGTTGGTAGACACAACAGAGCTCTGGTATCAGGATTGAAGATTCGAATCGATTCATGATTAAATCTATCAACTCGTATGAATTGTTCCTGGGAGAGATCCAAGTGTTTGTAGATGAATCTATTGTCGTTGAAGAAAGCGTACCATTCTTTGCTTGTCGTTTTGAAACGTACCAACGATTCAATCGGAGTCCTGCTAAATATCTCATCTACTAACTCCAAAGGCAGTGTGACAGGATTAATCATCCGATTTATCTTTAATTTGGTTATCTACATTTCAGGTGGTTTGTACCTGATTTATGGTTTGTACTTGGATTACTTTTTATCGTACAAACAAATATGTAAGGCCTCTGGTCATTTGATAATTAATCAATCAGAGAATATTTTCCTCTTTCATCTCTCTCTCTCTTTCTAGATTCATACCATCAGCTTTATTCATCATCATCAACGGATCCAGATTTCTTAGAGATGATCCTTCTCTTTCTTTGATCATCTTCTAGAGCTGTGATTCCCCATTCTTAGAGCTCACGGAGAGTTCCTAGTCTGGGAATATATCTAACCCATATTTTACTGTTTCATTGGTATCAGAGCTTTCGAGTTCTCGGACCAGAATCCATGGCCTACACAAGACAACGAGCTGAAATCATGGTGGAAACGCGACAACAAGAGAAGCAATCGCTGACTGATAAGCTGGAGGAACTTCGTCTCCAACAAGAGAAGAAGGACGAAGCGTTCGAAGCTCGATTCACGAAGCTAGAAAGTATATTGGTCAGCTATTTTGCGCCTGGCTCGAAACAAACCCAAAATCAGGAGTCGGGAACATCACAATCGATGGGTCTTCTTTCTCAGGGTTCGATCCAGCCACCAGGTCTAAACAGATCCGACTCAACGATCACGGGAACGATCGCGGGAACGATCATCTCCGATCCATACTCATATATCACTCCGAGGAGGCCACCAAAAGCACCTCGACCACCCGATCCTCCGGATTTCCCGAAATTTGATGGAACCGGGTTACGCCAATGGATGTTACACTGTGAGCAGTTCTTCTCTGTAAACCGTATTCCTCCTGAGATGAAGGTTCATGCCATGTCTCTCCATATGGAAGGTACAGCTCTCCAATGGCATCGTGAGCTTGTTAGAGACCACTACGGTATGTTCCCACCTTGGCTAGACTACATCATTGCGTTATATGCTAGATTCGATGGATTGTGTGATGATCCTATGAAATCTAGTCCATCTCCATCAAAGGTTATGATGGCTTCACCACAGTTACCACGACCTCTCGATCCTCCAGACTCCAACCACTCGGACCTAATTTATGTGATTAAGGATGCACCAGTGACAGTGACACCTAGAGTTATGTCGTTGTCAAGCAAAACATACTTGGATATCATCAAGGCACATGAATCAATTCCTTTGACAGCAGTGATTCAAGGCAAGGAATCAGTTGATGAAGCAGAATCGACAGAAGAAAAGGAGGAAATCTTGATGGTAGACGCGATTTGTGCTAAACAATCGATTGAGACAGAATCATCGATTCTGGAGACAACACATACTCAAAATCAGATGATTAATTCAATGGTGGAGTATCAAAACAAATTGACTTGGATGAATGAGGTACCAGTTTTTGAAGATCTTCATGAGATATCATGGCTCTTTGAGGAAACTATTGGGGATCACATAGTTTCACTCATGAAACCATATATATCACGTTCCCAGTCTTGGTATGATCTTGATACTCTACAATTTGACATTGGCTTAAATGTTCTGTTTGCACAAAAAGAGGAGAAATTAGGTGTTCAGACTATCTACGAAGTGACTGAGCCTTTGGATAAGTTGACGCCAATAAGAGTACAGAGTATGAGGCTGATAACTAAGAGTGCTAAGTCATGGCGATTTAAGTTCAAAGGCAAGTCCGAGGCGCATACATTGATAGATTCTCATGAGACAGCTTTGGAGGAAGATACCATTCGCTTCAAAGAGTTAAAGCAATCCCCACAATTACAACTTGGATATTCCATTTTGCATAACAATAAGGCGATGCCAGTCCAGATCCTGCAACAAAAGGGAGCCGTTAAGATTGTGTGGTTACCACTACAGGATAGGGTTGTGAATAGGTCATCGGGGTATGCTCTTGCAGCCTTAAAAAGGATGTTGCAGCCGAGACTAGATGTAGGAGCGAGGGAGAAAACAAGCCAATCAAGGTTCTTCAGAATTTATCAGAAAACAACTGAAGAGAAACGTTTCACATGTCTATCTCGAGCTGCGCGTGTATGGGAACCTGGTGGGATATTGATTGAACAAGATAAGTGGCAATGGTCAAAGAAAATTTGCAACTGTTATGGAGTGTTGTGGTTAATGCAAAAACTTTATGAGATGGGTTTACATTGGGTCAAGTATCATTACGAGCTCTCATGGATCAAGAAGCTTCACGAGATGAGTTTTATGGAGTTATTGATCTCTCTGATGATAAAGCATGGCTTTGAGTGGCTCACTGGTTTGATTAAGAAGCTGGAAGTAACATCTGCGAAATGCTATTCATCATGTCCTGCCAAATTCAATGCTCATGTTTCAGCATATAGGAGAAGAATAGACACACCACCAAACATAATTGGTGTTTGCAAGCTTTTGTTTGGTGCTTTTGTTCCGAATCTCAAAGCTGCACAACGCTGCGACTGGGTTTTCTTTGGATTCCTTGGTCAGTGGAAATGACATCCTCCCGAACAGTTTTATCAAGTTTTCAAAGTTATGTTAACAGCAAGAAGAGGCTCAGAAATGGTGCTAGGTACTCGGTGAAAAGCTACTCGACATGTGCTGCTGGAATCATATCTTCACCGTCACGTCTCGGTTATGTTAATAACTCATCTGCTGCATTTCATACTTTTGAAGTCTATCATTTACAAAGACCACCGGAGCTGTTCACGATTATCATCCTTGTCTGTCGACGAGGGAGTATTGTGACAGGATTAATCATCCGGTTTATCTTTAATTTGGTTATCTACATTTCAGGTGGTTTGTACCTGATTTATGGTTTGTACTTGGATTACTTTTTATCGTACAAACAAATATGTAAGGCCTCTGGTCATTTGATAATTAATCAATCAGAGAATATTTTCCTCTTTCATCTCTCTCTCTCTTTCTAGATTCATACCATCAGCTTTATTCATCATCATCAACGGATCCAGATTTCTTAGAGATGATCCTTCTCTTTCTTTGATCATCTTCTAGAGCTGTGATTCCCCATTCTTAGAGCTCACGGAGAGTTCCTAGTCTGGGAATATATCTAACCCATATTTTACTGTTTCATTGGTATCAGAGCTTTCGAGTTCTCGGACCAGAATCCATGGCCTACACAAGACAACGAGCTGAAATCATGGTGGAAACGCGACAACAAGAGAAGCAATCGCTGACTGATAAGCTGGAGGAACTTCGTCTCCAACAAGAGAAGAAGGACGAAGCGTTCGAAGCTCGATTCACGAAGCTAGAAAGTATATTGGTCAGCTATTTTGCGCCTGGCTCGAAACAAACCCAAAATCAGGAGTCGGGAACATCACAATCGATGGGTCTTCTTTCTCAGGGTTCGATCCAGCCACCAGGTCTAAACAGATCCGACTCAACGATCACGGGAACGATCGCGGGAACGATCATCTCCGATCCATACTCATATATCACTCCGAGGAGGCCACCAAAAGCACCTCGACCACCCGATCCTCCGGATTTCCCGAAATTTGATGGAACCGGGTTACGCCAATGGATGTTACACTGTGAGCAGTTCTTCTCTGTAAACCGTATTCCTCCTGAGATGAAGGTTCATGCCATGTCTCTCCATATGGAAGGTACAGCTCTCCAATGGCATCGTGAGCTTGTTAGAGACCACTACGGTATGTTCCCACCTTGGCTAGACTACATCATTGCGTTATATGCTAGATTCGATGGATTGTGTGATGATCCTATGAAATCTAGTCCATCTCCATCAAAGGTTATGATGGCTTCACCACAGTTACCACGACCTCTCGATCCTCCAGACTCCAACCACTCGGACCTAATTTATGTGATTAAGGATGCACCAGTGACAGTGACACCTAGAGTTATGTCGTTGTCAAGCAAAACATACTTGGATATCATCAAGGCACATGAATCAATTCCTTTGACAGCAGTGATTCAAGGCAAGGAATCAGTTGATGAAGCAGAATCGACAGAAGAAAAGGAGGAAATCTTGATGGTAGACGCGATTTGTGCTAAACAATCGATTGAGACAGAATCATCGATTCTGGAGACAACACATACTCAAAATCAGATGATTAATTCAATGGTGGAGTATCAAAACAAATTGACTTGGATGAATGAGGTACCAGTTTTTGAAGATCTTCATGAGATATCATGGCTCTTTGAGGAAACTATTGGGGATCACATAGTTTCACTCATGAAACCATATATATCACGTTCCCAGTCTTGGTATGATCTTGATACTCTACAATTTGACATTGGCTTAAATGTTCTGTTTGCACAAAAAGAGGAGAAATTAGGTGTTCAGACTATCTACGAAGTGACTGAGCCTTTGGATAAGTTGACGCCAATAAGAGTACAGAGTATGAGGCTGATAACTAAGAGTGCTAAGTCATGGCGATTTAAGTTCAAAGGCAAGTCCGAGGCGCATACATTGATAGATTCTCATGAGACAGCTTTGGAGGAAGATACCATTCGCTTCAAAGAGTTAAAGCAATCCCCACAATTACAACTTGGATATTCCATTTTGCATAACAATAAGGCGATGCCAGTCCAGATCCTGCAACAAAAGGGAGCCGTTAAGATTGTGTGGTTACCACTACAGGATAGGGTTGTGAATAGGTCATCGGGGTATGCTCTTGCAGCCTTAAAAAGGATGTTGCAGCCGAGACTAGATGTAGGAGCGAGGGAGAAAACAAGCCAATCAAGGTTCTTCAGAATTTATCAGAAAACAACTGAAGAGAAACGTTTCACATGTCTATCTCGAGCTGCGCGTGTATGGGAACCTGGTGGGATATTGATTGAACAAGATAAGTGGCAATGGTCAAAGAAAATTTGCAACTGTTATGGAGTGTTGTGGTTAATGCAAAAACTTTATGAGATGGGTTTACATTGGGTCAAGTATCATTACGAGCTCTCATGGATCAAGAAGCTTCACGAGATGAGTTTTATGGAGTTATTGATCTCTCTGATGATAAAGCATGGCTTTGAGTGGCTCACTGGTTTGATTAAGAAGCTGGAAGTAACATCTGCGAAATGCTATTCATCATGTCCTGCCAAATTCAATGCTCATGTTTCAGCATATAGGAGAAGAATAGACACACCACCAAACATAATTGGTGTTTGCAAGCTTTTGTTTGGTGCTTTTGTTCCGAATCTCAAAGCTGCACAACGCTGCGACTGGGTTTTCTTTGGATTCCTTGGTCAGTGGAAATGACATCCTCCCGAACAGTTTTATCAAGTTTTCAAAGTTATGTTAACAGCAAGAAGAGGCTCAGAAATGGTGCTAGGTACTCGGTGAAAAGCTACTCGACATGTGCTGCTGGAATCATATCTTCACCGTCACGTCTCGGTTATGTTAATAACTCATCTGCTGCATTTCATACTTTTGAAGTCTATCATTTACAAAGACCACCGGAGCTGTTCACGATTATCATCCTTGTCTGTCGACGAGGGAGTATTGTGACAGGATTAATCATCCGGTTTATCTTTAATTTGGTTATCTACATTTCAGGTGGTTTGTACCTGATTTATGGTTTGTACTTGGATTACTTTTTATCGTACAAACAAATATGTAAGGCCTCTGGTCATTTGATAATTAATCAATCAGAGAATATTTTCCTCTTTCATCTCTCTCTCTCTTTCTAGATTCATACCATCAGCTTTATTCATCATCATCAACGGATCCAGATTTCTTAGAGATGATCCTTCTCTTTCTTTGATCATCTTCTAGAGCTGTGATTCCCCATTCTTAGAGCTCACGGAGAGTTCCTAGTCTGGGAATATATCTAACCCATATTTTACTGTTTCAGACAGCGACGACAAGGAGGAAGCCATGGAAGAAAATTTAGAAAACTAGGTCAGGATCCGAACCGAAATCTTGAGACCAATTTCGTAAATTTTAGAGAAAATTTTGATTAAGTATCGATTGGGTCTGTTTTATGATTCATGGGCCGTTACTAGTATCTGAGTTTAAGCCTTTTATTATTCAGTATTTTTCGTATATTAAAATTTAAATAGAAAATTATTTAAATTTATTGTAAGTGAAAATACATAAAACAAAAAAAATGATAATGAAAATACGTAAATATTTAAAAAATTATAATTATAAGAAAATAGAATAACAATAAAACTGAAGCTACAAAATAATTCAAATATGCAAATTGTAAAATATTTTTAAAAATTGTTATTACGAGGAAAAAATAAGAAAACAGAAAAATATAAGGCACACAAATCTGTAAAGTATTTTTTGAAAAATATGGAATACAAAAAAAAAATATAATGTAAATACGCAATCTTCCAAACTATTTGTATGATTATTAAAAATGGATATGTGAAAAGGTATAAAGCAAAAAATAATAATGAAGAGAACATCTTTCAAAACATTTTATATAATGATTACAGTGATAAGTAAAAATTAAAGTTACAGAAAATAATTATATGATGAAAACTTACCACTTTTAAAAAAACTATAGGAATTACCTAAAGCTGTTATAAGAAAATAATATGGAAAAAATGATGATAATGCAACAAAATTCAATGATATATTTTCTAAGACTATTATGGCTATTATAAGTGAAAAAATACAAAGATGATTTTTTCCAAAAATATTTTTCACGTTATTAAAAAGTACATAAAAATATATTAGTTAAAACAAATAAACTTGGATATTTTAAAAATACTAATATTTACAAAAACTGTATTTCTCTACAGTTGAACAAAACATTAGGTACCTAAAATTTATAAACAACAAAAATATATAAAAAATAAGAAGATAACACAACTAATTATAAATATATAGACGTTTTCCATAAGTAAAGTATACCTTCCATGATCCGGCGGAGCGCAACGGCGGAGGACGTCAGAAATGGATTTCATCTCTCCATAGGACATGTGGAAGCTGCCGTTAGATCTTGACGCGTAGTGAAGCAAAGCATTGATGAGAATAGTTAATGAGAATAAATGACATATGTTGGATTAATGGAAGGATTAACTACAATTGTTGGATTATAATAATTTTTTCTTAAACAAAAAATCTATCAATAACATTGTTAACATGACAAATTTTTAATGGTGAGATGATAAATGTCTGAAACTTGTTTCTCAAGAAAGCATATACACCATTAAAAGCTTTAAATTTTCCCAACAAACAAAACAGTTGAAATCTGTTTTCTCTCCTCTCTAAATAAAAAGGTAAAAAATCTAACATATGATCATTTTCCAACAAAATATGTATTTACATTATATTTTTTGTATTGCATATTTTTATATATAACTTTTTAACACTACAAAAAATACTCTATAGAGTTGTGTGTCTTATAATTTTTTGTTTTCTTATTTTTTATCTTAGTAGTTAAATTCTTTGAAAATATTTTACAAATTTTTATATTTGAACTATTTTGTAAATTTCCATTTATATTGTTAATAATCCAAAAATTTATTTTTTAGGAAGATCGTATCTTTTTTTTTCTTTTTTTTAAGAATTATAATTTTCTTAATATTTACGTATGTTTATCATCATTTTTTGTTTTATATATTTTTACTTATAATCATTTAAAATAGTTTTTTTGTTTAAGTTTTGAATATAGTCTCACCAATTAGAAGTAGAAGAACTTTAGAGATCGAAATTACTTAAACACATAATCTTTCTACTGAAATCGCGGTCGTAGTATTGTTTCCATACTTTTGAGGATTGCTTGGGACAATCTTTTTATGTGGTTTTGAACAATATAAATAATTTTTAAAAGACATAAGTGAAAAGAAACAATTTTTCATAAGTGAAAAAATGCAACCACAAATAACATTTATTGTATTAAAATTGAAATTCATAAAAAAAAACACAAATTGCAATTTTGAAAAGACGCAATTTATTGAAATGCAACTGGCATTTATTCAGATAGTTATTATTAATAGATTTACTATTTAGTCTTGTAACTGAGAATCGAAATTTTGTTAAGTATATCGATTGGGTCTGTTTAACACTATCCCCCGATTTCAGATTTAGATTCTCCACAGAACTAGAAAAACTCATCAAGAACTTTTGTACTCTAAACAGTCTACATTGAATAATATTGAAGCTTCTACACATGCAAGTACTGAAACTGCTGAGTGTAGCTTGTGATATTCCGTTTACCAATAGCTTATGATATCTCTCCTTTTATCATAAACTTATGATATCTCATCATCTAGACTAAGTGTATGCTTAATTAATTTTCTGCATCTCTTTTAATTTTTAAAAACTGTATGAACCCAAAATGTTATAGTCACATATAGTTAACTGAATACCCTTTAACATTTAAAAAAAACAGTCTACGAATATGCTCTGAAAAAGTCTTACCTGTTGAAAATTTTAATTATACGAAAGAAATACATAGTAAATATGTAAATAGAAGAAGAGCACACAATCTTAGAAAGTGCATGAAATCTAGAAAACAAAAAAAAGCAACCCCTCACTAGTCTTCCTCTCATTTTGGAACCGGAACTAGACTTGGAACATACACATTGCAAGGGTCATCACGCGATATATGTCTTCCTGTCATCTCAACTTGTCTTTCGATCTCATCCTCGCGCATTTCGTAAACATTGGTGTAAATATGGTTCTTCTTGAAATCCAATTCCTGGCACAACAACATGATCTTATTGGTCTTGTGGATGAAGTATTTCGGAGAAGAAAGGGAACTGGAGTGTGATATTGGTGGATCAGGAGTTACATTGAAATACTTGGTCCACGAGACAACCCCATCGGTCAGCTTGCTTGTAACCCACACATCAATCTTCACATTTCTATGATGATGTAATAAAGATATCCCATCTATTCCGAAACCTGACAAGAGTGCTGTATGATCATAAGGACGAAAACATTATTTGAAAGAAAGAAAATACTTTATTTTGTACCCTAATCGATTACTTGAAAAAAATGTCAAATTTTAATTCAAACAAATATTTTATTTAGTAGTCAAATATTTTGTTTGTGTGTGACGGTACTTCTCTTCGTTATTCTGTAGTAAAAGTTTGTGTGTTGCAGTGGAAAGCAAATTGGACGAATCATATTAAAAAAAACCAAATAAAGTATTCTAATTTTCCCCTTACTTTATATTTTCCACTAAGAGCTTCCCATAGAAAAACTTTGAGTTTTGGAACAGTCTTCATTTCCCATAGACTTTGCGTTTCTGCCTCACAATACAACTCTGAATGTTTTCCGAACTAGAGAAACAAAGATTCATGTCAAAGATCCTTATGATCACGGATTGACTAGTTATCTCTCAAGTATGGATACAAGCAAGAAAAAGGTTTCGGAAAAGAGATGACCTAATATAATTTTCTGAACAAGAGTAAGCAAGAAACAGATTTGAAGGATGAACAAGACGGCAAAAGAAACAAAATATGCCAGATGGATCGGACTCGTGGGTGTGGAGACTTCTTGTTAAGTTAAAGAAAAAACAAAACTATGATTATGCTCAAACGCAGGTATATTGGATCATGGATTTTTGAAACCATTTTAATTTTAGGGTATTTCTCTTTATTTATTGATGATCTTCATAAGAAGGTGTTGCATTGGTTTATCAGAGCTTATCTTCCATATCCGAACAAAACAAACATCCTCTTGCATGTTTGTACTAAACATCGTCGATAACATTATGACACAACACACTCTAAAAGCTATAACGCTTATTCATGTCTCTCTAAATTTAATTTTATTGGTTCGACTTTCTCAAGATTCCAAATTCAACTACAAATATGTCCCACTGTGACATTGCATAAAAAAGAAACATTTCTTATTAGCTAAATAAATAAATAAAAACCTCTGATTCCAAGCACCTTCTATGCCTAGTCCAAGCAATGAACCTCACCATTTGCATGATCCACAGATCCTTTTTCTTCTGGATCAGCATTTAAAGATCTCACTGGGACTGTAATGATATTGGTATCTAAATCAGCTAGAGGCTAATACTGTCTCTTAAGCTGAGCCTTGTGTTTTTTCCCAAGCTTGTGAGCCTCCATCATCTTCTCAGAATTCGTGTACCGAATGATTACCGTCTTTTTCTTCTCACCTTCTGTCTTCTTCCCTGTTTCTTTCGACTCCGCTTTTTGACCATGCACATACTTTTTGGCCTTCCACCGCCAAGTTTCCCCAAACAAGGAACCGGAACTAGACTTGGAACATACACATTGCAAATGTGATGACTATATCCTCCTTCATTAATCTCAACTTGTTTTTCTATCTCATCCTCGCGCATTTCGTAAACACTGGTGTAAAAATTGCCGTTATAGTTACTTACGTCCTCGCAAAAGAACATGATCTTATTCGTCTTGTGGATGAAGTATGTCGAAAAAGTTCTGCTATAGGAACTGTAGTGTAAGATTGGGGGACCAGGAGTTAGATTTAAATACTTGGTCCACGAGACAACCCCATCGGTCAGCTTGCTTGTAACCCACACCTCAATCTTCACATCTTGATGATGACGTAGTAATGAAAGCCTATCTCTTCCGAAACCTGACACTCGTACTGTATGATCGTCATCATGAAAATAATCAGTTCCCTCTGGAACACAACATATGGGCTTGAATCTTTCTGTGGAAAAATCGAAACTTTGGATGAAGAGTTTGAAGAACCTCCTTTTGGCAATCCAGTACATGTTTCCATTCATAGACACAGGATTGTGTGGAGACTTCTTGTTAAGTTGAAACAAACAAAACAAAACATCCTCTGCTTTGTACTAAACAAGGATAACAATATGACAACAACACACTCCAAAAATGCAAAACATTCTGGTCTAAACACTTATTCATGTCTCCCTAGTCTCTATAATGGCAATGGTTTGACTTTCTCAAAGATTCCAAATTAACAAAACACCTGGTTAGATATCCCATTGTGACATTGCATCAAAAAAAGAAACAGTTGAAATTCAAACCTCTCTGATTCCAAAAGCACCTTCTATGCCTAGTCCAAGCAATGAACCTCACCATTTGCATGATCCACTGATCATTTCTCTTCTGGATCAGCATTTGAAGATCTCTCTGGGACTGTAATGATATTGGTATCTAAATCAGCTAGAGGCTTATTATGCTCAGAAGACTGTTTCTTAAGCTGAGCCTTGTGTTTTTTCCCAAGCTTATGAGTCTCCATCATCTTCTCAGAATTCGTCGAAATATTACAAGTTTCGCACCGAATGATTACCGCCTTTCTCTTCTCGCCTTCTGTCTTCTTCCCCGACGCCGTTTCATCCACTCTAATGGCTTCTGATTGTGGCGCCGTGATGACGGAGGTCGAAGCGGCCGTCTCAGGCGGCTGATCAATCTGTTTCTCGACCGCGGCCGTCTCAGGCGGCTGATCAATCTGTTTCTCGACCGCGGCCTTATGCTTTTTTCCAAACTCATGGCTCCTCATGACTGTTTGAGAAAACGCCCCAACACTACAAACTTCGCACCAAAACTTAAACATACGTTTTCGCTTGCTTCCAACTTGCTTCGAAGAGGCTGCTTCTCCGGTCTCCACGGTCGTGTCCGTGTCTCTCTCTTTAGATTTGAGTCTTTTCCTTTGAAATGGCTCTTTCTCTGGAAGAAGACCAACACCATCACCTCCTTTACGCTTTGCTCCTATAGCATCAGGCCTTTCCTGAAGTCGATGAAACAAAGAGAACACATATGAAACAAACACTTAATAAAAGTCACACAATCACACTTGTAGTAAAGACAAGAAGATTAGTTTATGTTGACCACTTACCAATACAATCAACTTCTCCTCCTTGTTAGACTCAGAAACTGGTGTTGCCTTAGCCTCTGAAGCCTCTGGCATTTGATGTAGTTGAGGAAGTTGCATCATTGGTGATGTGACAAGACTCACAGGGCCTGTGTACATCATAGGATAAGTAGACTTGTGACTAGACAAGTTGTTGTTCTGGTTGATTTGGTTGATCAACATAGTTAGCTTTTCCTCGAGAGATATTCCTTTCGTCGTCTCTGCGACTCTTCTTCTCGCCATTTCTCTCTCGATAGCCATCTCCTGTACAACCTCGGCTATAAGCTCTCTTATTCTCTCTGTTTCTGCAGCAATGATCTCTTGACGGATTTGCTTCTTCTCGATTTCCCGCTGAATAGCTTTTTGAACATCATCATCCTCACTTGTTCCTTGATAAAGAATCCAGGCCAAAGAGTATTGAGTTTGATAACGAAAGGGGGATAAATGTAACAAAGTAAAATTCGAGCCACAATTCGGTGGATTTTTAAACAAAAGGGCCCCAAAAACAAAAATTGTTCATAAACACTTCGGTTTCAACAGTTACGAGAAATTGTCCATGATCACTTCAATTTCAACTACGTTACCGAATTCCAAAATCAATACAATGAAATAATCAACAAGAAATCGGAAGAAGGAAGAAAGGTTTTTGTTAAAGGAATCAAATAGTTACAGAGAAACGAAATTGCGATTACAGAAACTAAATCGCTAATCAGAGATTCAGAATAAACCTACAATCTCATGTTTGAAATATATGAAATCTAATCAAATAAAATCATAACAATTTTATTCTCTCGCCGCCGAGAGAGAGAGAGAAAAGGACAGTGAAGCAAAGAGAATTCCGGAGTGGAAACCTGGGATTGGTCGCGGCGGGAAGAAAGAAATGTTCGGGTTCAGCGACTGAGATGGTGCCGTGTCCGTCGCAGGAGGTGGCCGATCACCGTCGATGGCTCTGTATCTGAATTCCATCCAGTTCAAATTTGGCGACACGAGAGAGAGAGAGAAAGAGAGACTAGTTTTTTTTTTCCCAATGAATTTATATGTTGACAAAAGAAGGGAATGTTATTTTATTTTTCATCATCCTATATATATATATTTTTTATTTTTTATTTTTTTTCCTTCGACATAATAAAACTTATAGAAACTTTAAATTTATATATTCATGATACAAATATGGACTAAGCCATCAAAAAGAATAAATATTCTGTGAATAGAAACAATATATTTTTATATATTTTTTTTCCCTTTTTGTGAGCAAGATGATTTTATATTCTAAGGGATTCAAATTCCAAATTTGCTAACTTGCCAATAAGAAAAACTAAGGAAAGGTAATAATTAATAAATTGTTGAAAAAGAAAATTCTAAAAGGAATGGTAATAATAATAAATTGTTAATAATTAAATTTATCAATTAAATTTAAAAAGCTACTGAAATTAATAATAAAAAAAATCTTCATTTTTAACATAATAAGCGTTTAAAAAGAAAGATAAGCATTATTGAACATAAAAAAACATATAGTCAAATATAATTTACTTTAAAATTGCATGTACAATCTGGAAAAAAAAAAAGCAATGTCAATTTGGCATAGTAAACGAGAAAAATAACATCCTACATTATCTATTAACGTATAAAACTAGGAGTGGGCGTTCAGATTACCGGATCGGATCGGATCGGATATTTCGGAAGTCTAGCTTTTTGTACTGATCGGGTATTATTAGATTTCGGATCGGATTCGGTTCGGTACCCTCCGGGTTCAGATCGGTTCGGATATCATATTTCGGATCCGGTTTTTTCGGGTTCGGTTCGGATTCAAGTATTTTTATTCGAAAAGTAACCAAATATAACCAAAAATACTCGAAAATAACCGAAAATCTAATCATGAAAGTTCAAAAGTAAATAAAGTAATATAGATTATAAATCCAACTAAACATTCAAAATAAACATTTAAGTTTCAACTTCAAATTGTCACAAAAAACAGAAATACAAAGAACATAAAACCAAAAAAAATCCATTACATAAAAACAAAATAAAATAAGTTCAAAGATAATTTATGTATTTACATAAAACCAAAGTAGAAATATATATGTATATAAAATCAAAACGATAATTTCATAGCTGAAACTGATATCTTAACGTTTCAAAAGAAAGAAAGACTGCAGAGATAAGAGTTTACAGATTTTTAGATTTGAGAATGATACTTTTTATATTTTGTGGCTTAAAAACCGGGATAGAGCGAAGTGCAATCGACGAGAGAAGGAACAAAAGTTAGAAATTATATCTTAGAAATAGGATAATTCGGATACTTTTTCGGATATTTTTCGGATACCGGATCGGATCGGATATTACCGGGTACCCGAACTAAATGAAGATTAGTCCCGTTCGGATATTTTGATGAATCCGAATCGGTTCGGATCGGATATTTTCGGGTCGGTACCGGATCGAATTTTCGGATCCGGGTAAAATGCCCACCCCTATATAAAACTTACACAACGTGTAAAGTTTACCTCAAAATAAAACAGCGTTTCAAATTGGTTCTTTCTATTTTTTTGTCTTCAGTATATAGTAAATATATCTGATTATACAATAATATGTATTTTGATGTTTTGTATTCCATTTTATAATATTTCTTTTACTTTGGTATTTTAATAAAATTTACTCATCAAACAAAAAAAATTAACGTGTCAAAGAAAGAAAAGGGGTGAAAATTTACGCTAATAGATAAGATAATATATGTTGTTATTTACCTTAAAATTTACGTGTACGATTTAGAAAAAAAACAACAATGCCAATCTGGCATACATATAATATCAGAGTGAGATAAATAGTGAAAAAAAGAAAGAAAATAATATGCTACATTATCTGTTAACGTGCAAGGTTTACTTTGAAAGGAAATAGAATTTCAAATTCGTTTCTTCTATTCTTTCGCATATAATATAACAGATTATACAATAATATATATTTCTGTGTTTTGTATTTCACCTTGTAATCATTTTTATACTTTGGTATTTTAATAAAAGTTAGTAGAAAAAAACAAAATTTTAGCGTTTCAAAGAAAAGAAAAAAGGATGAAAATCTAAATTTTTCGCCGTGGGATATATAAATCACGCTAATTGAACGGTGAAGATCTCGCCGTATATATACTCTTTTGATATTTAATTATTTGATTTACGTCTCTGGTGGACCCGGCGACAACTCACAAACCTATATTTCGTTTCGAGTGGTTTTTCTTCTTTCTTCTTGGGTAAGTCTTCAAGCTGATCTCGTCTCTCTCTTCCTCTCCCTGTGGATTAATGGCGAGTAATTGCGAGCTTTGCTGTGAGATCTTCATCGCAATCCTTCTTCCTCCTGTCGGAGTTTGTCTCAGGCATGGCTGTTGCACTGTAAGTTCGCCTCTCTCTCTCTCCCTCTCTCGATCTCTGTCGAATCCATCGAATTGAGAATCGAGATCTCTAATTTCGTGAGAGAATCGTAGCTTAATCTCTGAAATTTCACGGGAAAACAGCCTATTTACTTGGGAAACTGAATCACGGAATTGAAATTGATTACGATTTGTTCGATTGCCGAGAGACCTCTGGGAAAATTTGCACTGACTTTTTTTTGTTTGGTAGTTTACTAAGAAGAAACAATAATGAAGGGACTAGAAAATAAATTCTTGTTTAAATTTGCAGGTTGAGTTCTTCATTTGTTTGGTGCTCACTTGCTTAGGCTACCTTCCGGGAATAATCTACGCCATCTACGCGATCTTGTTCCTAAACCGCGATGAGTACTCTGATGAGTACAGGCGCATCTACTACGTTGCTTGACTCTCTTTTTTTTTTTTCGGGTTTACGTTTTTTTTTTTTTGGGTGTTTCATTGTTCTTGGAAACATTTGTATAATATATTCTTGAAAATGTGATTACTGTATCTTATAAAACATGGAGGTTTATATATTATGTTATACGAACCCTGGTTTTACTCTTTTATGCGGTTTTTTCTTTGTCTCGATTCAAAATTGCCCTATAAACATTGTTCTTTCTGTGAATATGGTTAACAATTTACAAATTGTGGGTCTAAAAATACCGCGTCATACTCTTGAACTTATACCCTTTCAAAGAAGGGGCCTCCCCACCTTTTGAATCATAGTTGGTTAGTGAAAAGTGAAAACCGGATTTTGACCTTAGGGCATGTGCATTCGAAACTTTAAAAATGGGTGTTTAAAAATTATTTTTTTGATTAAATTTAAATAAGTTTAATGTTTTAAGACACTTTAGTTATGAAAAGATGTCTAAAACCCAAAAATAAATCTTATATCAGACACTTTTTATCAGTTTTGGATCTTTAGTCTTAAGATTTATTATTTTAATAATGTTATTAGATCTCTTAAAGTCTCCAATGCACATGCCCTAATATAAGATTTATTTTTGGGCTTTAGACATCTCTTCATAACTAAAGTGTCTTAAAACATTAAACTTATTTAAATTTAATCAAAAAAATAATTTTTAGACATCCACTTTTAAAGTCTCTAATGCACATGCCCTTAGTGTGTTACGTTCGGTCTAATGATTTCTTTGAGAGAAGAAATCCCTAATTTGAATCTATTTGAGAAGTAGACTAAAAAAAAATGTTTTGTGGACCATTCGTCTTGTTCATAAGCTTTATTCCTTTGATTTTCCGAACCCACTATCCATGTGTTGGAATGGACCCACGTCGAAATTTTGGAAGATTTGTGGACAATATATATAGTATGTGATAACCCTTTCACTCTTTAGCTAGTTTTTGGGTGTGAGTTAGTGTGACAACCCCAAACCCACTAAACCCACTTTCTTTCTTTTTAAAACACTCCTAATTTACCACTAAAAGTCTAAAACTCATCATTTCTCACATTTCCACTTTTATTCCCACCACCAAAACTCATCATTTCTCTCCATGGCCACCAAGAAATCCACTCCCTCCATTCTATATAAAGAGGAGTCACGACCTTGAGGAGGCAGAGAGCATATCATTGGTGAAACCCTGGTAAAATCTAGCCACACCAGCAACCTTGAAGGAGGAGTAACCTAGAAGGCCAAAGGAGGAAGTTCTGGCCCGTTTTGGTGCAGTAGAGAAACGGTTGGTCGGATCGGATTTTTTTGGCGTGAAATGTTTAGGGTAAGTTCTCAACTCCTTGATCGATCTATAGCGGGATTGGGGTCTCTCAGTTAGGTCTATTATTTATGGTATCAGAACCGAGGTTGGACCCAACTTTTTTGATTGCGCCCCGCACTCGTGGATGTTCAGTCATACAAACTTCACGCTGAGGTGGGTGTGTTGAAATTGTCCCACATCGTAAGTTTGAGAGATTTGTGGACAATATATATAGTATATTGCACAACCCTCCACTCGTTTGTAGATGAATAATTTGAACATGATTAGAGACTAACAATTTCACATTCTCAAATCATGGCAAACAAATATAGGATTAACAATACAAACATGATTATGACAAGATAAAAGTAGTACAAGACATTTGCAATAGTATTTAGTATTTAGAACGTGGAGAAAATCAATAGCAAGAAGCTAAGAAGAGCAGTTCCAAAACTACATGAGGTCAATAGAGGAGATCGACGGCTGGTTGTTGACGGGATGAAGATAGGAATGATCCCTTTTCTTCTAACGAAAATGTGAAGATCGTCGTCTCCGGCGCCGTGTTCAACAAGTTTTCGATCATCTGATAAAATAGGACGAGATTGAATTATTAACAAGAAGATGATCAAGAAACAACAACAAACCACCGAAGATCCCATCGACTTCTAAACTTTTGATTGATTAAAAAAAAAAGAACTTTCTGAAATTGACAACAAAACATTTAGGAAAAGCAAACCACTCGATGAAAATTTATAATCCCTAAGTGGTAGGTACTTCGAGCAATTTTTTTCTTCCTTAAACATAGATTAATACAAGTCAATTACAGATAAGATTTTAGTATTTTAGAGTTGTGAGCGGCATGGATGATAATTTTGAAGTATTGCATCACATCAATATTTTAATAAATTATCAACGTTAACGATTAAGGGTTTTTTTCCCTTTTTAAGTTTTCGTATTTAATAAAAAGTGGCGAGGAATCTGAAATTTAAATGAACAAATAGTTGTAATTGAAAATTAACTAAATTCGTGAACGCCACCATATGCAAATTTGTCAACTATGAACACAACCAAAGAGACTAATTGTCTAATATCTGCAAATATATCGTCGTCTTCCATGATAAAAGAAAATTCACCATTTTACATAGCTATCACATGGTGAAAATCAAGAAAAAAGCCATCTAGATGCAGAAAATCAAGAAAATTTATTTGATGCAAAGTTTTTTCTCTCCTCAATAGTTTTATCACTCAACAAATGTATTATTTTTTTTTTCTCACCCTGAAATGTTCAAAACTCAAGATGAACGAAAAAAAAAAAAAAGAAACTACTACAATAAACAGAAAAAAAAAGAGAGGTAAAAGAACTAAATAAAATCTTCGAAGTATATGATATTAACTCAAAACTTTTATGAAAGATGATAATTCAGACTACTCAAGAAAAATGTTCAAGACTTTCGCCGGCAAGAACCACTTTTAGAGCAAACTCCGACAAGCTTCGACATCTGTCGCCTGAGAATCCAACACAGACTGTCCCGATGGACTCTCGCTAACGCTCTTTATCACCGCATCAAATACGGTTTTCCTGAACCATTCATCTTCCATCTTCTTCAGAACCTCTTTAACCACCTCGAACTCCAAGACATTAGCCGAGACAAACGTCCCGAGGATCTCTCCGAAGCTGTTTGGTGCTTTTGGCAGATCGATTCCGATGTCATCCAACATAGAGCTGTACAGCAAACAACCGGTACCTATCTCTTTACTAGTCAGAACATTCTTTGCGACCAGATGCTTCAAGAGTCTCGCAACTGGCTCAACGCACGGAGGGTTTCTCTCTAGACCGAGTGAGAACGCTTCTTTGACAAGCTCCGGGTGGTAAGACGGAGATTTCAGTTCCTCAACGCATTGCAACGCCTCGTCCAATAAAAGAACACTGAAATACTCCTCAAGAAGCGACTTGGTCTTTCTCTCAAGCTCTCCCGCGTTCAGGCTATTAGGGAGAGGAGCTGCCGCCTGTGGCTGTGGCTGAGGCTGAGGCTGAGGCTGAGGCTGAGGCTTCTCAACAGTTGGAACGGGTTTAGGGGCTTGAGGAGCTGACCTAGAACCGTTACCACCTTGCAAAAGAGCGCTTGGCCTACTACCACCATTGAGGAGGCCTCCACTGCCCTGAGGAAGCAGCCTTGAGTTGACTGAGAGTGACTTGTTGATAGCGGGAGGAGGCTGAGCGCGCGCAACAGCCTGCTGTGCCGTCTGTCTATTGCCTCTTGGCATGGACCGGGTACGTGCTATTTCCCAGCCGTCGTCATCCATCGCCATCTTCTTAGTTCCCGGCATGCCAGGCATCATTCCTCCAGTGCCAGGACGGCCAAGGATGTTTCCAGAGTCTGCTGCGCCAGAAACCGCGCCACGGTTGTTGTTGTTGTTTCTCATAGTCGCCATCGCACCCGGGCGTAACCCAAGATTCCTCTCTGCCTCGGAATGAATTTCAGTGATTTTCTTGGCTTTCACCTGCAATGTACATAGCAAGACAACAACTCGTAAGCAAGGGATCAAGAGAAGAAGACTGGTAAGTAAAGATTTGAGATAGAAATGTTAAAAATCCTTACCTCCTCACGCCTCGGTACCCATTTGTTAGCTCGGAGATCAATCACATTTTGGACCATAAATCTGAGACGCAGCTCTAGCTGAGGGTGCATTGCTATATTCTTCAGCCGAATGAAGTACCTGTCATTCACACCTCGAGATCTTTGGTTCTCATCGAGTTGCTTCCCGATGGTTATAAAAAACTGGCAGAGAGCCTCGACATCTCCATCCGCTGGGCAAGCTTTACTGTCATCTCCTAGAAGCTCCTGTGTTACCAGATTCAAAGTTTAATAAACAAACAAACTATATTAGACTGTAACAAACAAGAAACACTAGGTCATTACTTACTTGGACAATGTAATGAACTATCTTCTCGGTAACCATCTTTTGCTTCAGGAGTTCTCCAATCAGACGGAGATTTCCTAAAGTCCGGAGCTTCGCGAGCTTCTCCTTATCCATTCTTTCCACTTCTTGGTCTGGATTGGTCATCTGTCTGATTTCTTCCATCCCTTTTTTAGCGCCCTCGAATGCCTCTTGGCAATTGTTCAAAAGGACTCGCCTGAAAGTTATTTCTTTCCCACCGGGTTCCTCGGATGGAAACGAAGGGAGCTTGCCGTTGATATCACAACACAGAAGAGCATACATCTCACAGAATGTCGGCTGCAGTACAGCGTTCTCGAAAATTAGCTGTATCACTCCCTGCAATCAAAGGTAAGTAGAGCAAATCAATGCCATGGACAGAGAGAGAGGGTAATAATAATAACAGACAATTTTAACATCAAGGCATTGCAAGAAACCTCTAGGATATCAGGAGAAGTGATGCCGGAGTCGATCAGTTGACCTTTGAGGAGCTCGTACTTCTCAGGAGTAAGCTTGTTCAGAATACTGCAGAGAGTTAAGTTAAGAGTTATAACGAAATCAGTCAGTATATACAGTAAAAGCTAACCCCAAGCACAAAAGATAAAACAAGACTAATAAATAGTTGTTAACAAATACCCTTTCACGCTCTTGAGGACTCGGTCCTTATCCGAAAGAGCTCCTCTTTTAGCTGACCATGGGACCTCTGCTTTCACCAGCACAGTGGGAGGACCAGACTGTTTCAACAGATGATCATGTCAAGCAAGAAGCGGAAAACTAGTAAACAGTACGCCACAGGTAACAAGCAACGTATACTTACCCATTGGTTGGACCCGTTATTCGATGGATTCTTAGCTTCGTCCCTCGACCATTCTTTACCAGGGGTTGGGATCGGAGCACGGCTATGCCAGTCACGGTTATCAAGCTCGGAATGACGAGCGTGAGGTTGGTTTGATGATGGCTGATGAGACAAAACAAAGAATTGGATTTAAAAGACGGTTCTTAAGAGAGTCTGAAAAATCAAAACAACCAACTCCACAAGAATTCTAAAAAGAAAAAAAAAATGCAAAAGATAAGAGATCACACTCACTTTGCTCTCAGCTGCACGACCGATCCAGCTCTGCTCTTCGCCGAATAGCTCCGCCGAGATTTCCTTACTGCGTCTCAGAATTTCAACAGAGATTTGGATCGACTGTGATTAAGAAAGAAAGAAAAAAAACGGTGAGTGATTTGATTCAGGACAAAGTACAAAAGCAAAGCCAAAGTTTTGTCCAAGAATCAGAAGTAACTTGATACCTCTTTCAGCTGAAGCAACTGTTCTCTGGAAAACCTCAAACGCTCACCACCGTCTCGTCTCTACAAAACATAAAATTCGGAGAGGTCAGGATTTCATTACACAAGAGGATAAAAAACAGGTTGAAACATCGATAAGACAAAACAGAACATATCTGTAGGTTCTTCATGAGCTTCTAAAGCTAATAGAATGCTCACCTAATTGCCCCACAAGTATCAATTTTTGTCTATATTTACAGCAAGGTCACATTACTTAAGCGCCCCACCAAGAATTAAGACATTACATAGTTTTCAAATTAACAATCTGAACCCAAAACCTAAACTCAGTCCCAAAAGATCCAAACTTTATTCAGAATACTATTCAACCCTCAATTAAACAACTCAAATTGAAGAGAAACACATAGAGAAGGAGAAAACAGAGGATTGATTGCCCAGACAATACATGAACCTAAACGTAAAACCAAACATAAGAATCAATAAAAGATCCAAACTTTCTTCAAAATACGATTCAGCCCTCAATTCCACAACTCGTTTAGCTCAAAAATCGAGAAAATTGCTGAAACCCCATCAAATCAAATTGACGAGAAACAACGGAAAGACAAAACAGAGGATTTGTGAATTTCAATGTTTACCTTGACGACAAAAGTAGTTTCTTCTTCGCCGACATTGGTAAGATCGGAAGAGGAGCTAAAACGCGGTACGAAAAGCCTGCTTCCGCCGCCGCCACCACCGGGTCTCAAACTCAACACGGACGTTTCACCTTGTTGTTGCATTACTCGATTCTTTTTTTCACGATTAAGGATATGATTGGGAAAAAGCAAAATTCAGCAGATAGATAGAGCGATGTATATTATATATGTGTGTGTGTGTGACGGTGGAGAAGATAGAAAACACTTCGATTCCCTTTTTTTTTTTTCAGGAATTTGCAGCTGTGTTCTGTTTTTTTTTTTTTTTGCCCTAGTTTCCTTTTTTGGTTCTTTTCCTTTTTTTAATATGAGTATTTGCTAATTACGAAAATATCCCACTATCTCCTAGATGTACTTTAAAGTTTTAATTTTGGAATATATCCCCTATATATTAATTGATGTTATGAATACTTGTATTCTGTGTATTATTATGGAGGACCAATGATCTCTTTATATAATGGTTACATCAAGGAGAGAAAAAAAAATTGTCCTTCTACTACTCATACAAGGAATAGGAAAACTTCTACTAATCCTATTGGTATTAGAAAAAGGAAATCCTATCTGTAATAGGACTTGGTCTTCACGCCGAGACTAGACCACGGATTGGGCCTGATGAACTGAGCCGGTTATGGACATCCAAACCTCAATGGTTTATAACACTCCCTCTTGGATGACATAACCGTATGTGATGATGATGGGATCTCAGTAATACGCTTGGGGAATGCTGCCTCATTAAAACCTTACCAAGGAAAACCCAGTGGGACAAAACCTTAGTGAAGGAAAAAGAGTACAACACGTATTACTCCCCCTGAAATGAACATCACTGAAAAATCCTTCAATCGGCGCATGCCAATCTGATGCATAAGCTTCTTGAGCGTGGAGGTTGGAAGCGACTTTGTGAAGAGGTCGGCTGAGTTGTCACTTGAGCAGACTTGGAGCACCTGGAGTTCACCGGCCTTCTGTAGGTCGTGAGTGAAAAAGAACTTTGGCAATATGTGCTTCGTCCGATCTCCTTTAATGTATCTTTCCTTCAACTGAGCTATGCATGCGGCATTGTCTTCGTACATGCTGGTCGGTTCTTCTTTCCCTTCTGTCATCCCACAATCCCGTTTGAGATCGACCGTTGTGTGGATCCGAAAGATAACCTGCATCAGCAAAACCAACTAATCCTTCTTTGTTAAGGTTAGTATAAAATAGACCCATGTCTTTCGTCCCTTTCAGGTAACGAAATATGTGTTTGATCCCATTCCAGTGCCTCTGGGTCGGACAAGAACTGAATCTTAAAAGGAGGTTCACGGCAAAGCATATGTCCGGCCTAGTGTGACTAGCCAAGTACATTAACGCTCCTATAGCACTGAGATATGGCACTTCGGAACCAAGGACCTTTTCGTCCTTCTTTACTGGACCGAATGGATCGTTGTCCAGGCCAAGGCTTCTCGCCATCATTGGGCTAGTCAGTGGGTAAGCCTGGTCCATATTAAATCGCTTGAGTACCTTTTCGCGATAATTACGAATCTCTTATCGAATTTCTTTATGAATATGCATGGGATCGTCTTTATAGCCCTCTTTCACTAAGTACTCGCTTAGTCTATTGTTTCAATCCATAGAGCGATTTATTCAGCTTAATACAATGCTGGTCTCGAGAACTTCTTTTATCTTTCAGCTCTATTTCGTTATCCAGTGGACCATAGGCTGCTTACTATATCAATTTGATTTCTTTCTTATGTGTCCAGACTTTCGAGTTTGTAGCAGCACCCACCACATTTGGAGTATATCTCCTTATAATTTATTCCTTAGTCTCTGTGAGTATCCTTATGTAACCAAGCTATCTCGAAATGCTTGTAAAACATGAACACTTTAGATCATGTGGTCTCACGATTTTCTTTTCTTCACAGGACTTATTTATCCACTGGTTTAATCATCTGATGGCGTTTTCTTATGTGGTCAATACGCCTGCCACTTTCATAATCCCACGTTTCCTTTTATCTTATGAATGCATTCTTATTCGTGGGTTCTGATCCTCGCTTGTTTCTTTATTGTTCAAGTGCTACTATCTTGTACGCGCTTTCTTATACATTTTGGTGTTAACACTCTTATGTAGTTCCTATTTTGATCCAGACATGATTTGATCGATCTGAGATTTCATAATCCAGGACCTTTATTACCTTGCAGCTTGGCGTCCCAAGCTACATGGTTTGGTACCTTAGATGTCCAGCTGGCCAGCCTTTATATCTCTATGTCTGGTCTGGTTTCCTTAATAAAAACCCGGATTTATATTATGCACCCTTTTCCGAGGTTTCTTATCTTATGGAACTTATTGGTCTATCTTGTATAGACTCCGTAGCAACTTATTACGTTTCTCCTTATAATGTTGGATATTCGGATTCACTTAAAAACTCATGTAATCCGTGTTCCTTGGCCACTAAATAGATCACCCATATTTGGCTCAAAGGTTTCTTTAAAAATTCGTAGGAGAAACATTTCTTATCCAACATATATATATTCCCAATCTCCAATCTCCTTATGAGATTCCATCTTAGACGGCACATATGTATGTGGTGGTTTTATTCAAAATCTCTTAAGATGGTATATGTCTGGCTCATGACCCGTATTCAATCTGAGATGGGAATATCTATGCTCACTTATATGGCCTGATGCATATTGATCTTATATACATGTAAAACTTGTGATGTCTCCAAGCTGATAGACTTTAGGGTCTAAACCTTATAGGTAATGACCTTTGTTTATAAAATTCGGCCGAGTCTTATTATGATCATCGAATTTGTAGTATAGTCATGGACCACGGGTTTGTCCTCACTCCCCCTCATGAATATACTATAATTTTGTAATGCTTGGGACAATAAATCTAATGAGTTTCCCTTGTGCACATGTAACACAACGTGAGACTCTATGGGATAACTCTTTGTGCCGTTTTCATGATCAATCTTTGCATCAAGTTTTGGACTTGGATGGCTAGTCCAGTCATGCCATATAGTGTAAATTTCGTGGGGTATACCAATTTTGGTTACCATGGCTTTTGCCTCTATCATACTGATCTTTGGCATAGTCTAGATCAGTAGAGTATAGTCTCGACCATTTTCTTTTGATGCCTTAGGCGATCTTGAGGAATTTTCATTTCCTTTTGCCCATTGTTTCTATTTGGAAACCATTCTTATAACTCAATGGGCTTTGTATGGGTGAGAAATTCATGCCCTTTTAGGCAATGCCTTTTTGGTCGAGATTTTATACTTGCAATAAAACAAACAATAGAACATTCATACTATCAAGCAAGAAACAAACAAGATAATAGCAATAAAATAAACTCAAAATAGTTTAATGCCAAACAAATCCAAAGACATAAAACCAAAGCAAAGTAAACATAAAAGCAACAAAGCAAATATAACTCAAAGTCTAAAATCATTTTAAGAAATCGGAAGTCTCATACTTCGTGAGATCATCATTATCCATAAGATCATCCTTTTCATGATCAAAATCGCCCTCATTGTCATGCTCATGTTCACGCTGGATCATGTTGGCCTCGGGATTCTTCCCTTTAACACTCCCTTGATAAAGATCCACAAGATGTCTGGGAGTTCTACACGTCTTGGCCCAATGATTGTCCATCCCACACCGATGGCAAACGGACTTGGTCGGGCCGGACTTGTGTCCGGTCTGGTTCCCATGGCCAAGCCCTTGGCCACGGCCTTGTCCGCGGTTAAAGTCAGATCCGCGGGCATTCCCTCGACCATATGGGTGGTAGCGACCACGCCCTTGTCTCGTTCCACGCTCATGTCCTGGCCCGCGGTTAAAGTCAGATCCGCGGCCATTATATCTTTGGTATCTCTGGACATGGTTTGCCTCGGTTTCCATCTTAGTGTCCTCGGCCACATGGGCTTCTGGACATGGTTTGCCTCGGTTTCCATCTTAGTGTCCTCGGCCACATGGGCTTCTGGAAGTGGGGTTGATCCAGGAGGTCTCATCTCGCTGTTTCTCATTAGCAATTCATTGTTTTGCTCCGCAAGCAATAAACAAGAGATCAAACTTGCATAGGTCGTGAAGCCTCTCTCACGATACTGTTGCTGTAGCAACACGTTGCTTGAGTGGAAGGTCGAGAAGGTCTTTTCAAGCATATCCTTCTCTGTCACAATCTCGCCACATAGCTTCAATTTTGAAACTATCTTAAATAGGGCCGAGTTGTATTCATCCACGGACTTAAAGTCAAGGAGCCTTAAGTTAAGCCAATCATATTTGGCCTAAGGAAGTATAACCATCTTCTGATGATCATATCTTGCCTTTAACTCCTTCCAGAGATCAAGAGGATCCTCAAGCGTCAAGTATTGATCTTTGAGACTCTCAACGAGATGGTGGCGTATAATTAGAATCGCCTTATACTTATTCCTCTCGGATTCGTTATTTGCATCATTAATGCATTCACCGAGCCCTTCTGATTTCAGCATGATTTTTGCATCTAAAGCCCATTGCAAGTAATTATCTCCCGAGAGATTAAGGGCTGCGAAGTCCAAATTGTTGACTTTCATCATCTGAAATCAAGCATTGGTTTTTCTTAGGCTTTTAGAGTTTCTTTCAACCAATTTTATTTTTATGCATCATGCGATTTTAAATCAAGCAAGTTTCCCAAATTCAATCCTAACATTTAATTCTAGGTGATAAAAGAAAACAGGAAATTTTCCAATTTCAAAATAAGGAAATCATCCCAATATCAAATAAGGAAACTTTCCAAAACAAATAAGGAAATTTTTCTAAAACAAATAAGGAAACTTTCCAAAACGAATAAGAGAATTTCCAATTTGCGATTTTAATGTTTAGAAACAATCCATGCGATTTTACCAAAACAAGCAATCAATCCTTTACAAGCACATGAATCGGTTTTAGGGTTCAAGTAGTATTAATGTTCAAATTCGATTATGACATGTAATGCTATCATGCGGTTTTAAAAACATTAAACAAGCTAAGGAAAACGGTTTTAAATCAAGCAAGCAAGTTCATCAAACAATCCGAGTTTTAGGGTTTCATACGCTTAGGTCCAATTCGATTTTTAGGTTTTAAGAAATCAAACAAGTTTAAACATACAAAACGATTTTTAGGTCTTATCTTTAGCTTAGATTCAATTCAATTCAAGTTCTCAAAAGATCAAACAATTTTAGGTGAGAGAATCGGTTTTAGGGTTTCATAATCATTAGGTCAAATTTCGAATTTTTATGTTCTAGGGTTTTAGAAATCTGTTTATACCTTTGATCCTTCTTTTGGGTTGAATGGAATGGACCGGGAGCTAATAGACCTCGGTAAACTTAAGCTTGGAATTCGCGGCTGGTAAGGATCGGATCGGCTACTCGTCGTCGAACTGCTGCGGACGGATTGGATCGGATCGAACGCGGCTACTCGGCTTTGGAACGTGCGGCTGCTCGGCGTCGATTGTTGGTATCGGATCGAGCTGCTGCGAGCTACGGGAATGATCGCGCGGCTACTAAGGTTTCTCCGGGTTGGGAAAACGCGCGGCAAGCTAAGGATCGAGCGGCTGCGGATTGTTTTTCGGTGGCTAGCGGCGGACGGCGGCTTTTAGGGTTTTTATTTTTTTTTTTATTTTTTTTTTTCGGTAGCTAGGGTTTATCAGAGTAAGCTCGTGCTGATAACGTGTTATGAATAACTTGTATTCTGTGTATTATTATGGAGGACCAATGGTCTCTTTATATAGTGGTTACATCAAGGAGAGAAAAGGAAATTGTCCTTTTACTACTCATACAAGGAATAGGAAAACTTCTACTAATCCTATTGGTATTAGAAAAAGGAAATCCTATCTCTAATAGGACTTGGTCTTCACGCCGAGACTAGACCACGGATTGAGCCTGATGAACTGAGCCGGTTATGGACATCCAATGGTTTATAACAATTGAGAAACATTCTCACAAACCCTTTTATTTACAATGGTGTCATTTTGCTGATGTGTCAGCACTACATTCATTCTGACATATCAATTAATTAATAGTAATAAAAAATTATAAATAAAAAATAATAATTTCGTTTTTGGGGGAATTGAACTTGAGATATTGAAGACAACTTAATAAACACACAACCACTTTCACAAAGACATTTTATATGTTTCCCAATCAGTTTCTTTTAGATATCTATAAGTTTATTTAAAAATAAATGTCTTTAAAGACATATGGTAGTGTTTTAAAATCATATTATTATTTATTTCAAATATTGTTTACATAATTTATTTATGATATCTCTTCATTTATCTTTCTAATTTTTTAAATATCATACAAATTTAAACTTTTTCCTACTATATTTTCAACATAACAATTTATGTTATAAAAAACTGAATTAAAATATTTTACTATAGTTTAATTTTTCAATTATAAAAAACATAATAATAAATAAATTCAACTTCACTTAAACAAAACTAAATATTATTTTATTAATCTCGTTGATTAATAAGAATTTAATGAAAATTTGATTTTAAAATAATTAGAAATTATTATATTTTAAATTCAAATTCACTTACCGAAAAATATAAATCTTTCACTCCGCGCAGGGCGCGCATTATCACCTAATAGTGGAATATTTTCGTAATTAGTGAATACTCGTATTAAACATATTATAGGTGAAAGTGTGAAACCTTTTGACTTTAACCGGTGACCATTAAAATAACAATAGAAATGAATAGGAAAATAATGAAAGGAATAAACGAATGGGAATTATTGTTCCTTCCCAAATTTGATAGGTAATATTTTAACTCTATAATTTTCTAAAACATAAGGAATGAAAAGGAATCATGGGTACAATATATTCTTTGTAAATGGTATAATTTTTAAGGAATGATAAAGAATTTAATGTTTTTTCTCATTCTTTTGCTCACCAGTTAGAGTCAAACGCTTCTTCCACACGTAGCTCATGGAATTGTGGTTGGTAGTGGTGAAAAGTCTAAATAATTTTCATATGATGGTGAAAAGTCTAAATAATTTTCATAAACGTAAAATCTTTTTTTTGAAGTCTCATTAGTGCAATGATTCATTAATGATTCTACATCAGGAGTTATGAGTTTCGATTCTAAGAAGGTGAGATTTCTACAGGTTATTAAAGGCAAGCATAAAAAATAAAATTTCCAGGACAGTGTAAGAAGATTTGTTCATGGTAAGCCCGCATATTTATTGTGGATCTTTGTGGAATAGGTAAATTATCCGTTGAAAAATTATTATTGTAATTATCATCATAATTTATAGTAGAAATAATATTTCAGACGATAAAAAAAAATCATCTTTTATTTTTGTCAACAAACGTAAAGCCATCTGTTGACAAAAAAACGGAAAGTCATCTTTGAAACCTCATGGAGACTTAATGATGGATGTTGTTTTGAGTGGCTCATGGAATTCATTTATGCTTATGCATGTAATGGTTTGATATGATTTTTCAAATAAGTGAAGTGTTTTATCTTATCTTTCTTATAGGATCTCTCACATGCTTTCTTTTTTGGAAAGTAAACTATTTAGATTGAATTGTATTATCTTGAGATGTTACTAATAGTTTCTCTTTTGTAATCTCGTCATGTGATTCTTTTGTATTCTACTAATATTTGGAATTGGAGAACACCAAATATTTCAATAGTCCAAAATGTTGTCAATAACATTGAGTATTTATTTTTAGCTGAAAAGTTGTGAATCGGCAGAATTTGGCCTTGTGTCCTTGCCTTCCACAATTGTCACATACAAAATTCTTCTTACAATTTCTAACCAAGTGTCCAGGATCGTTGCAGTTGAAACATCTTCGTCCGATGGATTGAACCTAAACGATATAATCTCAAAAAAAAAAGTCAAATTTAGTGGTTTACTTCTCAACAAGCGTGTATGAATAATAAGAGTTTGAGAGAGAGAGAACGATTTTTCTAAAGAAAAGTTATGACAATATGTAAAAATTATAAGTAGAAAAATATATTTTGTCATGGACTTTGCACGAACAAAAATCATTGATTTCAGCGATTACTTGTATTTATCAGTAAATTAATTTCAAAATCTTTGGAACACCATATATTAGTCACCATAAAAATCGCAATAAAACATAAGTTAAACCATTTCAAAATGAGTCATTCAACCAATAAACCATCATAAATGAGTATAGATTGCATGATTTAGAATCGTCTTCTTTCTTTCACACTGAGATATCTACAAACTCTCGTTCTCTGTTTACATTTTATTTAAGTTGAATTAATTTTTTATGTAGTTTTATATTGCACTCAGTTAAATTAAGAAAAAATTATCATCAATAAGTAAAAAATCATGACCATGAAATAGTATAAATTTTAACATTTGCACAAAAAAACACAGCATAAATTAGTTTTTTTTTTTTGGAAAAGCGAACAATTAATTCTTTGTTTCTGAACTTTTAGGTAAATTTGTGTTATGTATTCAAATATACATATCATAATAATAATAGTCTATTTGTAAGAATAATTTTTTTTGCCATAAAAAACAATTCATTACATAACAAAATTTACATCATGTTTCACGAGACAGATTTTTCGCTATAGCTACCTTAAGCTATTCTATCAACATCATTCACTATTGATTTTCTAACATGTATAAACTTGGACAATGAAATTTTAGTAGATAAATTGACAATATCTTTAACATACGTAACAATGCTCGAGTGATACCAAATCCCATTCTTCCTTTGGTTCCTTAATGCATTGATAATACCAAATAGAATTTTGCGGAGGACAAGCATGTGCAAGGTAATTTTAATGTGGCCGATTTTTATTAACGGGTCTGGTCTGAGATTTAAAAATTGGCTTATCCATTACTTATTGGCCCGCCTTGAATCAGCCTAGAAAACCCATAAGCAAACAGTGTCGTTTGGGCACTAAATTTCGAAACGACGTAGTTTTCGATCTCGTGAGTTTTTTTCTCTAGATATGATTTTTACAGGGCGATTAGTGACCAGTTTCGATTATCCGAGTACCACTGTTCTCTTACACAAATTTCTACTCCTCCCTCAACACCACAACCTCTTTACCCATCCATTTTCTTCCTTAGTAATATTTTATTACCTCCTTTTTTTACAAGGCGATTAGCGACCAGATTCCCGTTGCGGTTTAGTTATCGCCTGGGATGTTCCCTGTTCGGGTGCTTCTTGACTGTGCAGCATAAAGGCGAGGCCAGGTATTGCTGCGATTCTCACTCCCAGTTTGCCGTGGACATGGACAATTCAAGGTTGGGCCCTTGCGTTGTGTTTGATGGTTTGAAGGACGTTCACACAAGACTGTTTAGCTCACTCCTCAACAGGAGTGAAGATAGAGTAGCTGTTGGCATCCCAATCCTTAATCCAGCAAGCTTCTTCGCCAAACCACTCTGCGATTTCAGACCTGACTTTCTCTCTGCTGAGAAGTCTAGGAGTTTCATATTTTTCGTTCAACAGCCTCCAGAATCAACAGAGGTGTATCCTGCCATGAGAGGCACCGAAAGTTGCTTCTGGAAAAGGAAGTCTGTTGAGTGGATGCACGTAGATGACATGGGAGTGGAACTTCGTATCCACACTTTAGGGGCCTCGAAAAAAACCACGGCTGCACACAAGGCAGCATGCAAAGGCTGGAACATGATGAGATACAGCCACAAAAAGGAATTTCTCTTTTGCATCAACTTCATGGCAAGAGAGTCAACAATAAAGAGGATGCCAGGCCCTCGTAAGAAGCAGCCACCACCTCCTAGTCCTCAACAACAACCAAGCAAGAACCCTCACAGCATACCAAAAAAGAACAACAAGAATAATTTTTTTTTGCCATAAAAAATAATTCATTACATAACAAAATTTAGATCATGTTTTACGATACAATATAAGACATATTTTTCGCTATAGCTACCTTAAGCTATTCTATCAACATCATTCACTATTGATCTTCTAACATGTATAAACTTGGACAATGAAATTTTAGTAGATAAATTGACAATATCTTTAACATACATAACAATGCTCGAGCGATACCAAATCCCATTCTTCTTTTGGTTCCTTAATGCATTGATAATACCAAATAGAATTTTAATATGGACAAGCATGTGCAAGGTAATTTTAATATGGCCGATTTTTATTAATGGGTCTGAGATTTAAAAATTGACTTATCCATTACTTATTGAGCCGCATTGAATCAGCCTAAAAACCCATAAGCAAACGTTGTCGTCTGGGTTCGAGCACTAAATTCGAAGCACTAAATTCGAAACGACGTAGTTTTTCGATCTCGTGAGTTTTTTTTCTCTGGATAAGAGAGTTCTCGCAGATTCTTCGAGCTCTCTGAGTGAAGAAGCGCCATGGCTGGAATAACCAGCACCGTAGGATTCAACGCCGTTTTCGCCGGAATCACAAAATCGGCTTCGCATTCACTATTCTGCGTTACATCTATCGATTCCAAGCTATGCGGTCTTCGTCTCTCCAAAGCCGAACCCTCCGTTGCTAATTCTTCTCGCCGTGGCCTCGCCGTCACTTGCCGTTACGGCGGTGGCGGAGGAGGTTATCGTTTCTCTGGAGACTCTAGACGAGGTAGGCCGAAAGAGGCCGAATTAGATGATGCGCTTGATATTTCGTCGATCAGGTGAGGTTTCTTCCCCCAAAATTAAAAGCTTTTTTTTTCCGGAAAATTCTGAAATCTCTTGCTGAGTTTTGTTTGATTCGTGGTGTTGATGTTGAGCTAGGTCAGCTACTGTTAGGCTAATCGATGGGCAACAGAACATGGTAAAGTGAACAATGTTTAGTTCTTGAAATCAGTCAAAGAGATACACAGCTTTGATTCAGCAAAATAGACCCATAAAATTTGCAGTTTGTGTTTGCTCTCTTAGCTTGGTTTAGTGTCTAAAGACGAAGCTGTTCGAATGGCTGAAGATGCTGAGCTTGATCTGGTATGTGTTTCTTTCTTCCATTGAAATTTTGAAATGGCACAAAATGCTTTTTTTTTTGTATGGAATCTTCACCTTAAATTCAGTCTGCTCATTGAATATTCAGGTGATTCTATCGCCCGATGCTGATCCTCCGGTTGTTAAAATGATGGACTATAGGTTTGTATCGAAATGGCTCCTTATTGTAATATACAAAACCGTTGCAGAATCTTAACGCGATGATGTTTCTTTTCTTGGTTATCAGTAAATACCGATATGAACAGGCAAAGAAGAAGAAGGATCAGCAAAAGAAAAGTATTCACTGCTCTTTCTCTTGTTAGTTTTTAGATTTGGAGATATGCTCATTTGTTTTTTCTATCCTGTGTTGGTTTATATCAGCCACTCGCATGGACTTAAAGGAGCTTAAGATGGGGTAATATGTTCACACCTTTCAGCTTTCTTGTTTGTGATGTTGCAATGACTTCATTAGGACTACTTCTTCTCAAAGGTTGCTGCTTTTTTCGTTTTTTTCGACAGTTATAACATTGACCAGCATGATTATTCAGTACGTCTAAAAGCTGCCCAAAAGTTCTTGCAAGATGGCGACAAGGTTGTTCCCATGTTCTTTATAAAGACGCAAGAGTTATGTCTGTTCGATCCGATTATATATTGTTTATGCACTGCTTTGTAATGTACTCATAGGTTAAGGTGATTGTGAGCATGAAAGGACGAGAAAACGAGTTCAGGAATATCGCTATTGAACTCCTCAGACGTTTTCAAACCGAAGTAGGGGAGGTAACATTTTTCTTTCTCCTCTCTTTACCCATAGAAGTATATGGATCATGTTTGTTTGAGTCACTGAAAACTTGTCCCGCATCTGTAGCTTGCGACTGAAGAGAGCAAAAACTTCCGGGACAGAAATTTGTTCATTATCTTGGTGCCAAACAAGGAAATGATCCGGAAACCACAAGAACCAGCCTCGAGAAAGAAGAAAAAACCAGCTGAAAACGAAGTCTCAGCTGCAGAAATAACGGCAGCTGCAGAAAACGGTGCTTCAGCTGCAGAAAACGGTGCTTCAGCTGCAGAAGACGGTGTTTCAGCTGCGGAGAACGAAAATACAGCTGCAGATATAACGACGGCGCCATAATATTACAATCGCCATTTCTCTGCAAATGGAGTCTGGAGTTTAGATCATGAGGTAAAGGATTTAAAAGCTAAAAGTAAAGTTTTGTATATTTACTTTTCTACCATGTCTCAAGAGCTGTAACAAATAGAATTAGTCCTATTTGAATGATGTTCTTCGGTTGTAGATCTTTCCTGAAATCAATTTGTAACTTATCAGCTTAGTCGATTCATACAAAAAAAAAAGTTCACAATGTTTTAAGACTTTATCGTATTTTTCACAATGTAATATACTTGATGCTTTCAAGTTTTGACCATTTATGCTATGCATTTAGTTTAAAATGCCCAAGATCGTCTGGTATTTCCAAACTGCCCCAGCTCTTTCTGTATTTACAAATTCACACCAGATATGTTGATCTTTACTAACTGGCACAGATCCTTTGGTATTTACGAAAACACCACAGATATTTTGGTATTTTCAAACATGACCCATATCGTTTGATATTTATAAACTTGCCCACATATTCTAGTATTTACAAGAATGCCATATCGTTCTGTATTTATAAAACTGAAAATAGTTTCAAAACTAAGATAGATTCAGAGAAAAGAAATACTTCAATGAGCTTTATTTAAATGCAAAGGAAAAAGAAAGAAAGAAGCTTTAGATTGTCTTCAAGAACTTAAAGTGATTGATTGATTTCATATAAGAGAGAAAAAGAAGATGCGTTTGGAGCAGGCAAAGTTACAATACTCATAAACATAAAACATATTTATAGGAAAACACTATATAGCAAACCCTAAAACATATGGACTTTGTTTTAACACTTTCTTGATTGCTCATTGGGTTTGCGCCAGAGTCTTCTCTTTTCAAAAACCACCCCATATCGTTTGGTATTAACTAAAATACCTTAAATCTTTATCTATTTACAAAACTGATAAATACATTCTGGTATTCACAACATGTCTATTGTAACTGCCCTAAACTGTCCCTACCCGTTTCATATTTATATAACTGCCCCACATCTTTTGGTATTTGGAAATTCGCTTAGTTATTCACACCTTCCCCCACATCTTTATGTATTTACACAGTAGCATGCCCCATATCTTTAGTTTTCTACTTACTTGTCCCACATCTTTACGTATTTACACAGCCTGCCCCACATCTTTACGTATTTATACATCTTTTGGTGTCTACAAAGCTGCCTCACATCATTGCTATTTACAATACTTGCAGAAGAAAATGAGGGCCAAAAAGAGCTTACATGAGAATAATAAAACTGCATTTTCTTCATTGATTTTCTTTCAACCCTCTATTTCACATCTTTTTTCCTATAAGTAAAAGACGAAATGGAAAAAGATGGTGGCATAAGAGAATGCGAGCCAAAAAAAAAGGAGCAATTTACAAGTTATCTTTTAAGTGTTGGCCGTGTGTTGTTGACTTGTTATGGCCATGGAAACTTGCTTAATGGCAACAACGTAGACTCTGCATCATCTCTTACTTCTTCTTGCTTCTCTTGTATCAAATGAGTCATGAGGCTACTCTCTTCTATCTGGATTCACACAATGAAAAAACTCGGTTAACGTGTTGAACCGTATATAGAGATTCTTGGGTTTTTGTTTGATTTGTTACCTCCATTACTGCGGTTGATGCCAAGAGATCTTCACATTTGTCAAGCATAAAGTTCTCTTTTTTAGCTATAAAAGCGAGATCAGAAACAAGTTTATCCATCTCTTCCATCTGAGAGTGTAAAGAACAGATGGATGATCCCATTGTCTGCATTACATCAAGAGCTGAGGACATAGCCAACTTCAGAGATCCAAGGTCAGCCTGTGATCACAAGAGATTTCCTAAAATCATAACTCGATTCTTGGTCTTTTGTTCTGTTTTCTATCACTCTATGAAAAGGTAAACCATATATACCTTTGTTCCTCCGGTCAGTGGAAGGCGGAGAGTGTTTGCTTCCAAGTCTCCAATGGCACCATCTAAAGAACCAATGTGGTCTCTCTCAAGTGTGGCCCAATCTTCAAGGTAAACCATCTGTGCAAAGACTTATGCAGAAGCATTTAGATCACGAGGATGATAAATCCAATGAACACAAATGCTGTTTGATGAGAGAAAGAGAGAGAGAGAGAGTGAGGATATATACCTGATCATTTAAGATGGATTCAAGCTTGATCTCTAGCTTCAACTGTTGGAGAAAAATTCTTTGACTGGTCACGAGATCTCTTAGGTCTGATGTTGCATGCCAGACATTGTATAGAGTTTCCTGTAACCTCAAGATTGTTAAAACAGAGGAAGAAACAACTTCAAACAATGTCACATTAACACAAAAAAAGATGAAAGTTTCTTACCTCTGCAATTAACCTCTCAATATATCTGACCCCCTCAGCTCGAGCATTTGCAAACCGCCACTGCGAATATCGATTATAGAGCAAGCGAAGTTGATGAACATCTTCTATGTAAGTTGCTTTTTTTCCTTTCTTAACATCCGCGATGAAACTGAGAACCGAGGTTGTGGTGCTACTAGATTGCGCAGACGTGTTGGTCTGTCTTATCCGGGAAGGACTTACACCTCTTGGTGGAGGTGTAGACGATCTAACACAAGAGGAATTTGCGCCTCTTGAAGGACTCAACCCTCTCAAGGGACTCACTCCTCTTGAAGGACTCATGCCTCGAGAGTTAGAGGACGATGATGAAAACGAGGACCTGCTCGGAGAAGCAGCGCGCGATCCAGGAGCAGACAACGGGTGAACTCTAGCTGAAGCTTTCCTATCTAATGAACTTGCAGACAAAAGCCTGTGAGACTCTGATGTCCATGTTAAACTATTACCATCTTCTGAATTCGTTGGAGACGTAACCAGTCCACCATTTTCATAACAGGACAACAACCTCGCCGTGTCACTAGAAGACTTCTGCAGAGGTTTAGAGAAGGTTTTAGACAAAGGCAGAGACATTCTCCTGACCGCTTTATCACCAAGATCCAAGCTTCTGTTCATAGAATTCGAAGTGATCTTTCCGCCCATTCGACTAGGCCATCGATGCTGTTCTATCAACCTACTATGAGGACCATCCACTGGTTTCGAATTCTCCGATTGACCTGCAGACACATTCTTCTCCTTCATCGGACTTCTTTTCCTCTCGGGGGTAAGTTTCCTCGACACAGAGGTTGTCTCACTCTGCTGCTTATGCGCTATATTCGAAGAAGACGGTCTCAATGTCCGATCAGTAACAAACGGTTTCTCCTTCTTCTTAATAACAGGAACTGAGACTGAATCAGACTGAAACGAGACGCTGAGGCTTCTCATAGTGGAAGGCCATAAGCTTTCAGGTAAACGACCAGTAGATACTCTCCTAGACGAAACCGGTAAATCTATAGATACATCACTAACCGGTGTGGAGGGATTGGTGGGAGTAGTTGGCGTCGAAGAGCGTTTCCTCTCTGCTGAAACAGCTCGTTTCGATAGCGGCTGGGAGCTTGATGACACTGTCCTCGTGACATTAGGTGAAGGACATCTCCGAGTATTAGTTGGAGTCGGTGATCTGTATCTTGAACTGACCTCCACTGTTCTAGACCGGCGCGTGGTGGCAGCAATTGCATTGTTCTTCTCTGCTGGAACAAGAGGCGGTCTTGTAGTATCCGTTACCGATTGCTGCTGCTGCTTCGCCATTGTCGTTTTCTTGGAACCATATGATACTTCCATTGCATTGATTTGATTCAGCAGCTAATGCTTCCTCTCATTGTAAACCCTTTTTATTCTGCAATAAGGCAGGAGAAAAGTAAGATACCTCACAGATGAGCAAGATGGAGAAAAAAAGCAGAGAGAATATTTAGACAACCAAGATGATAAAGAAAGTAAAAGATTACATCTTTACAACAGAGACACAGATCAAGAATCCCCTAAAGCTCAAATCCAAGTTGAAAAGAGAGAAAAAAAAGGTAAGATCTTTTAGGTGTTTTTTGAGATGGTTTTAATCACATCAAGAAGCCAAAACAGAAACAGATCAAGCCATGGAGATTGAAAAAGACAATCATTGGTCCCTGGGACAAGCTGACTGGTTTCAAATCACCATAAAGTGAGAGTTCTATTAGTAGGGGTCCCCTAAGAGAGCAAAAAAGAAAGAAAATGGGACAACAAGAACAGCTTGAGACCTAGCAGTGAAAAGAGATAAAGAAAAGTTGTGCCTATGACTATAAAAATCAATTGTCAAACAAAGGAGACAGAGAGAGAGAAAGGCAGGTCTAGTACTAGTAGTTACTTAATTGCACTTTCACATTTACAGAGATATTCTTGATTTCAATCAAAGACTTTAAATTTAGCTTCTGAGCAAAACAAAAAACAAAAAAAAAAAATATTGTTCAATGTCCTTTTCACGGGTGTGCCATGGTCGGATGAATGGGCTGGAGAAATTAATGGAGGTTTCAGTTTCATTCACAGACCCACCTTTCTTCTTCCTCTTCCTTCTTCTCTTTCCATCAAATTCAGAAAACCCTCAAAGTTAACAAAAAGAAGTTTCCTTTAACTAATAATTCGCTGAGAAATAGTCTGATTTATAATAATGCTGTGAAGTTATTATAATCAGATTTGCAGATTCATCAGTTTTTTTATTACGGGAAGTGACAAAGAGGACCACGTGTATAGAAGAAGAATCAGTGTCCTCTCTCTCAGATAAATGGTGAAAATCTGCAGTAGTAGTGATTTAAAATATAGTTTATGTTTTAACCATTCGAGGAAAATATAAGAAGAAAACTCTTAAAGATTTTCTCGGGAAAATGAGGCTCGTGAAACGATGAAATTTGGGATTCAAAAAACAAATTTGTTTTGTTTATAGCGAAAAATCTGAATTTGAGAAGAATCCAAAAATTGTCTGTTTTTATTACACGGCCTGTGTCTCTCATGAAGCAGACAAGTTTTATCGATCGAAACTATTTGGAATTTACTTAGTAGTATTTAATTTAGTTTTAAAACTTTCCCCTGCAAAATCTCTTTAAATTGTTCTTCTTCGCTCCTCTAAACGCCAGAAAACGGAAACAGGAATTGTCATTGTCGACTGAATCAATGATTCGTTTGTTTCTATTTTTGAATCAAATAAATCAACGAAACATCATTTTCTTAGATCGCTGTTACCAGATTTGAAATCCAGGAAAACAAAAAAAAATTAGGGTTTCTAACAAGAAATTAACATAAAAATCGAAGCGAGTTTACACAAAAAAAAAAAAAATCGAAGCGAGAAATTCGAAGTGGTAAACTCGAGAATCTAACCTGGAAATAGAGAGAACGATGAAGAACACTTGATCGCCAAGTAATCAAAACCGAGAAATTGTTCTGTCCTCGAGATCCGAACGCGATTGGAGTAACCCAAGCTTGAAAGCTTAGAATCCCTCGCCGGGAACGGAGAGAAATCTCGCCGGAAAGACACCGGAAGAGAAACTAATCCGGAAATATTTTGAATTGCGAAGCTCGTAGAGGAAATGAATTTGAATTTGAATTTGAATTTGAATTTTCTTTTACGGCTGCATTGTATTTGTTGTGATCGTTGACAAGACTTTGCTCTTTTCAAATTTCAACTAAAGTTCATTATTTTTTTTGGGTAACCTAATGAGGAAAATGTTAATTATCTTTTTATAGATTAAATCATTGACCCTACAAAACATCGTATGATGATAGTGATTGTTAGTATTACTCCATGTTCAAAGTAATACTATTACTTTTTCAAGTGTATATACAAGTGACTTTTTTTTTAATGTAGTCTGATAAGCAATGTTCATATATAATATTGCAAATTTTTTCTTAAATAATATTTAAGGAAAATGCAACAATTGTGACTGGATATTTCTAAATTATGGGGGAAATTATTTGTGGTCTTTGTAGAGTATAAAAAACTTAAAAAAAAAAAAATCACATACACAAAATTAATTCCACTAGTAGATTCATGTATGTTGGAACTTGGAACTCAAGAATTTATTACTTCAAAGTTGATTATGTATCGATAGTAATTAATACTCCATTTTGTTCCTAAAAGAAAGTATTTTTGGATTTTATTTTTGTTTCACAAATATAGTTGTTTTAAGTTTTCAATGCATTTTTCTTATTTAATGATGAAAAATTGTTTCAAGAGAATTAATTGAATTTTCTGAATTATTATTGGTTTAAATTTATAAGAAATTGTTAATTACAGAAATGATGTATTTATAGTGAAGTTTTAATATGTTTTCTTAATGTGTGTAAAAATTCCAAAACAACTTTCTTTTAGGAACAGAAAGAGTAGTATATAAATACTTATCACTACTATGACCTAACCGCCGCATTCATGGATTGTGGATAAGAGTAATAATGAAGCTATATACTAATACTACTAACAAAGTAATGTATTTAGCCACACACACACACATAAAAACCAAAGTAAGGTACATAATGATTGTTGTAAAAAAAATGTATATAAGAGACAATAGTTACCCATTTTAATTTATTGTAGCCATTGCAAATTTAAAATGCCGAAAGTGAAAGATAAGTTAGATTACTCTTTCATATTTTGGCGGTTGGTGTTGTTAAGTATATAAGCAAAGACCAAATGATGAGCATTCATGTGCTTAGCATGATTATATTGTGACCACCATTTAGTTATTGCATATGCCATGCTTCTCCAATGTTTTCCATTCCTTTTTTATTAAGTTATTGGATCTGATTTGTGCCATTCATAATACGATCCAAACTTAGTTCATACAATAATGTTTTACATTCTACTTCCTTCACTTTCATCCAAACTTAGTTCATACAATAATGACCGAAAAAAAAAAATACGATTTAAATTTTGTAATGGACGGAACATCTATCTTAGACTTGATTAAAGGTTCCGGGACAAAGATAAAATGAGATGTGCTTTCTGTTGGATCCCGTTTTCTTCTAGATCTTCTCAGTTTGGCTCTTCCTCTTCAAGATAAATTGGTTTGGTTTTTAGGCTTAATTTCCATTTTGTTATTGTCTGAATCGTTTTAGTTTTTGAATCTCATCAATGTATCTCACTTCTGTATTCCCCAAAGGTTCTTAATAAAATTCAGATGATAAAAAAAAAGGAACATCTATCTTGGACTTGATTAAATGATTATGATTCAATTATCAAGTAGTACAATGGGATTCTATCATCATTTTAGGATTTTGAACTATGCCGAAAATGTAGAAATTTATGAGTTTGGTAAATAGTAGTAATAAATACAAAGTGCAGAAAACTAGGACAAGAGATCCATGTTTCTATATGAGGAGAAAACAAACTGTCCTTTTATTATTTTAATAAAGAGAATAATGAAGTTGACATTGGATGCCATTATAAGCAAATCCTAAATCACAAGGAAACACTATAGGAACTGGAGATTGTGAAGGAGACATAACAGAGGATCTTATGTGATGTACTGGAAGATCTTGTCTCCACAAAAGAGTTCAATTAATTAATAAAAATTGAAAAACAAGACTGAATCCAAAAAAAAAAAACCGTTCATAGTTTCCACTAAACAATCATGAAATGTATCAAAAGAACAAAAAAAGGTTTTGATTTTTTTTTTTTCCCAGGGTGCTTTACTATGTTTATATAGCTAAGATACACTCTTTAAGATCCTTTGATGCTACTTAATCTTATGGTAAATTTACGAATCGCTAGAGAAGTGTTTTGATGTAAATATGTCGATAAAAGTAAATGTGCACAAGAACGATAACAAGGGTTTGTGAGACTGAATTAAGGATTTGTCTTACAGATTGTGTTTAGCCATGAAGATTAATGTTAAGGTGTTTGTTTGTTGATTTGTCCTTTAAAAATAGCTGAAAATCCGTGAAGCTCTGCTACCACTTTTGTTTCACGGAAAGATTGATAATCCGACACGAAACAGAGTTTGATTAAAGACCAATTGATCTCAATCTCTCTTTCTAGAACAGAAGAGAAGGAAGAAAGAAAAAGAGTTTCTTATCTTCACCGATCTAACGGCAAAACCTCTATTTAGTTTAGAAGCCTTGCTATACACGTTATCATTCTATAATTTCTCAAAACCTGAGTGTTTAAAACCGTTGAGATAACCTGAATTGATCAAAATAATAACATGATTTCCATTTTTTTCTCAATTTCTTTTTTTCTTAATTTCCTTTTCTGACTAAGGTTTAGACAAATCGAAATTATATATAGTCTCTGTTTGATTTGTTGTTCTCATCCTCATCCCCTAAAAAAAAAAAAGGCTCTTTATCATCGTCAAATCCAAGTACATGAAAGTGATCGAGGATAGTAGTAAAAAGTCAGTGATGAGGATAAAGAGAGAAGAGCAGTTTTTGGCGCGAAAGCAGCGTGATGAGAAAGCTAGAATCGAATGGGCGAAGCGAAGAGCCCTGAGTTTGAAACGTCGACAAACGCTAAAGAAGATGGAAGAAGAAGAAGCCAATATGGCTGAGAAGGAGTTGGTGAATCTTTGCGGTGGCTCAAGAACTCGTCGGTGGGTTAAAGATCACTTGGTGACCGAGAAGAAGAAGGATGATCGTGTGGAATTTGCTTGATGGCTAATTGATCTTTGATTGAATCTCATTATAATTCTTTTGTTTTGATGTTTTCGCCAAACTGATTTATTAGATAACATGAACTTGCTGTGAAACAAATCTAAGCTAGTGTTAAAATCTTAGGATCGAGTTCATGTTGCTGCAAGAACAAGTGCTTATATGATCTGTGACTCTACTTGTCTCTGCGTATATGCTCTTCATACCGTTTTCCTTTTATCATTGGCTCAAAATTCAAAATTTTCAATTGGATATATTCAATATCTGCACGCTGCTCTCCTTTCCATTGTTTATAGAATCTTTGTGATGCGTCTGATAATGTTGATGATTCTTCAGTATTGTATGATCCAAAGTTGCTTTCTTTCTGATCGTATGATGATACCTCAAAGGACATAAAACAGAAGAAAACAAACTAACAACTAACACGGAGTCATCTTCGCCATAAACACGACATCACCATTCTTCAAGAACTTGGGCTCATCATCCTCCAGAACGCTTGTCAAAACTTGGTCAAGATCTCATAGAACTTTACGGCAGGTGAAACCATTACCAAGTCTGACCAGGATGGTTTATGATGATGACCTGGGGAGGTGAAGTTGGCTTCATTCACAGCAACATTCTTGACATTTTACATTTGAACCCAGACATTGTCACCGGGCAGAGCCTCCACATGAAACTCGTGATGCATCTCAATAGACTTAAACCACAGAACAGTGGTCAGAGCAAAGGTCACAACCATACGCTTAAGCATATACCGGTCTCAACACGACCCAGTGGCGAAATTGTGAAGAGGCAGTTTCCTCTGAACTAACTGTCCCATGTTTTGTTTCCTCTGAACTTGGTGGTTTGTATTATTCCTTTTAGCTCTTCTCGCACTTGCTGAACCTGCAAATTGAAAACCAGAAGTCGCAAGCACACAAGATGAGCCAAGGCAGTAAACAGAACAGAACAGAACAATACTTAATTGTTTAAATGAAGCCAAGTATCTGCAAGAAAATAAAGTAACAAGATTAAGATATGAATCAAATGAAGAACAATTATTCAGCAAGCGATAATTGATCCTTCTCCTTTCATACTTAAAAACGTTTGTATACAATCCTAAAAGATTCCTACAACCTAGAAACTGAAGAACCAATCAAATGAAAGTCTGTGCCAATACGAGAAAAGTAACCCAATTCTGCGAAATTGAAGTAACACAGACGTAGNGTATACAATCCTAAAAGATTCCTACAACCTAGAAACTGAAGAACCAATCAAATGAAAGTCTGTGCCAATACGAGAAAAGTAACCCAATTCTGCGAAATTGAAGTAACACAGACGTGGTGGAAGCAAAAGGGGAAATAGGAAATTTGACCTCAGCCTCGTCTATGGCCAAAACCATCAGATTCGTCTTCGCTTCCGCTGAGAGATCCAATGGTTTGTCTATGGAATCTTCTTCACTCAGGAGAATTTATCTAATCGGCTTCGTTTATACTCATCAAAAGTAAGATCTTACTTTTTGATTGTTTGTAAGAAAACCCAGATTTTGCGATAGAAACTCCATAAGATAAGATCCTCCTCTGTACACATAGATCACTGAGATTCAATCATCACCACCTCAAAGTTTCTTCTTCTGGATTCGTTAGAAGAGAAGAGAGACGAGAAGAGAATCATTTGTTCATATGTAAAAAGAAAAGAGGCTATTTCTAAAAGTCCCACATCGGTAAGCTAAAGAAGGTTGGTCATAAGCTCGGCACTATAAAAACGAAGCGGAGCCTTACTTCCAATTCATACCTTTCTCGGCCTTTTGGCTAAGATCAAGTGTAGTATCTGTTCTTATCAGTTTAATATCTGATATGTGGGCCATCGGCCCACACGATATTAACTCTATTTTTTGAGGGTGAAAGCCCACCAAGATAGCTTGCTATCTGGGCTTTCGCGAGTCGCCCATGCGTTGCACTACTGCACGGGCCTGGCTCAACCCGCCAAATCAATAGTTAAAACCATTATTTACAATTTAGCCAATGGATATGAGTTCGGTTACGATATAACATATAATTTTGGCAATTTATTTCTTTGTTTGCATAAATTATTTTGATTCAAATATATATAATTTTATCACTCCTATAAAAAAAGTAAAATGTAAAGAATTCGGATAAGATATAGTTGGGTGGTAACCCGGCTCAAAACCGAAAGTTTAACAACGACGCATTTCGGTTAATTTACATAAATCTCTGACTATCCCGGTTTACACATCAATCGGATTATCTGAACCGTATAAACCGGAAAAAACCGCAATTCCTATTTCCTCATCCGTTCACTATCCCTCCTCTCTCTGGGCAAAAGCTTATCTTCTTCAATCTTCATCATCTCTTTCTCCCATTTACAATCAGAGTGAGTGCAAAAATTCAAAAATCGCCGAGAGCACAAACTCCAATGGCGTCTCTCTCCATGGCTTCCGTTAACCTTAGGTTCTCTCCTTTACGCTCTTCTCCAAGTGTTTCCCTTCGCGTTTCCGTACAATTCGCTCGATTCAGCAAGGCGTGTGACTCGTCGAGCCTTGGCTCAGCTCACTCCATTTCCGGGCTTCGCGCGATTTTTCCTCAGAAGATTTCCTCAGTTGTTGTTTCTACGAATTCTCAGAGGCTTCAGTCTCTTACCGTTTTCGCTCATAAGGGCTACAAGATGAAGACCCACAAGGTCTTTTCTTCTCTCTCTCTCTCTCTCTCTCCTNTACTTCCAATTCATACCTTTCTCGGCCTTTTGGCTAAGATCAAGTGTAGTATCTGTTCTTATCAGTTTAATATCTGATATGTGGGCCATCGGCCCACACGATATTAACTCTATTTTTTGAGGGTGGAAGCCCACCAAGATAGCTTGCTATCTGGGCTTTCGCGAGTCGCCCATGCGTTGCACTACTGCACGGGCCTGGCTCAACCCGCCAAATCAATAGTTAAAACCATTATTTACAATTTAGCCAATGGATATGAGTTCGGTTACGATATAACATATAATTTTGGCAATTTATTTCTTTGTTTGCATAAATTATTTTGATTCAAATATATATAATTTTATCACTCCTATAAAAAAAGTAAAATGTAAAGAATTCGGATAAGATATAGTTGGGTGGTAACCCGGCTCAAAACCGAAAGTTTAACAACGACGCATTTCGGTTAATTTACATAAATCTCTGACTATCCCGGTTTACACATCAATCGGATTATCTGAACCGTATAAACCGGAAAAAACCGCAATTCCTATTTCCTCATCCGTTCACTATCCCTCCTCTCTCTGGGCAAAAGCTTATCTTCTTCAATCTTCATCATCTCTTTCTCCCATTTACAAATCAGAGTTGAGTGCAAAAATTCAAAAATCGCCGAGAGCACAAACTCTAATGGCGTCTCTCTCCATGGCTTCCGTTAACCTTAGGTTCTCTCCTTTACGCGCTTCTCCAAGTGTTTCCCTTCGCGTTTCCGTACAATTCGCTCGATTCAACAACAAGGCGTGTGACTCGTCGAGCCTTGGCTCAGCTCACTCCATTTCCGGGCTTCGCGCGATTTTTCCTCAGAAGATTTCCTCAGTTGTTGTTTCTACGAATTCTCAGAGGCTTCAGTCTCTTACCGTTTTCGCTCATAAGGGCTACAAGATGAAGACCCACAAGGTCTTTTCTTCTCTCTCTCTATCTCTCTCTCCTTTTCTGGTCTAATTTTCTTGAGCTGAAATTGAAGTGGAGAGTACTAATGGCGGAAATTGGAATCAGTTATTGTTTAATAGCTTCGGAAGTTTAGATTTTACTTGGATTCACTTTGTTGTTCTTGTGTCTTTCTTGTGTGAAAAAGCATTTGACATTTTCTGAATTTTGTTATGCAATTAGTTTAATGCTTATCAAGAACTGCGATTGTAACCCATCGGCGTCATAGTGATACACTTGAGAGTATATATCTGATGAAATTTGGGTTTCCTGAAATTGTTTTTAGCAAAAACAGTTTGCTTTTTGTTGATTGCTGTTAGTTTTTGTTGAATGAGAAGGCATAGTGTATTTTGTTCGACAGGCTTCAGCGAAGCGGTTCAGGGTGACAGGTAAAGGGAAGATAGTGAGGAGACGATCAGGGAAGCAGCACTTGTTAGCTAAGAAGAACAACAAGAGGAAACTGCGTCTATCGAAAATGGTTTGTTTTCTTCTTAACAAGAGGATCTATTGCTTCTTTTCTGTTTCTCTGTTTGCAAAAACCACAATCTTTTTTTTCTATTAGGTTCATTGTTGGTTCTACGTGTCCTGAAGGGGTTATATAGTTTTTGTTTGTGTGTGCGTGTGTGTGTCAAATGCATTCTCATCTCTTTCAAGCTTTGACGATTAGCTGTGAGTGACTTTAAAGTTGAATGTTGATAACGAGCTCTTAGCATAGACTGATGATAGGGCAGATGCAAAAAAACTGAGACTTGGCTGCTAATGCCTTCATAGTTAATGCATGGTTTCCTTTTTCAAAACCGTTTCTTTCAGTTTCAGTGTGCGTTCGACTCTTTTGCATCTTGCTGAATCTGTTAAAATGGGGACTAAAGCTTCTGGCATTCGATATGGAAACTTTGACACTGCATTGGGTTCCATTAGGAATGTGATTTAGGGAGAAATCTATTATCTTGAACCAGTAGAAACGAAGAGACAAAAACTTTTGGCATCAATTTCATGATCACAAGTTCAAGTTATTGCTTGTTTTGGCTGTGTTCTTTAGCAACTCCACTGCTCTCTCTTACATGTCTAACTTTCTGTTATGTCTTCTGTAATGCAGCACGAAGTGAACCGGAGCGACTATGACAATGTGATCGGCGCTCTTCCCTACCTGAAAGTCAACCGAAAGGCGACTTAAGCAGAGCCCTGCATGATCCTTTTCTTACCTGTATTTGGTCATTTTGTAATCTAAGTTTGTGATAATATCCATTTGTTTTGTGGTAATTTGGTCTATTGAGTTGATTTTGTTTCGCTTTTGTGTCTTCTTTTTCGTCGTCCTCATTTTCTTGCCTCGCATTACAAATTATTATAGGTGTAACAGATGATAGATAGCTCATCAAGGAGTTTGGTCATGGATCAATGATTGGGTTGAAAATCAGAGACAAATATCTTAGGAGACTTCAAATTTTTATAATCAGGACTAATCTCACTTATAACTCTTTCAACTCTCTAGTTTCAACCTATCCATTATTTGTCAAAAACATTAGATAGTGTGACTGACTAGCTAATGCTTTGACAATGAGAGTTCACCAAGATAAGAAAAAAACAGTGTAAATGTTGCAATCGTCTTTTTTTTTTTTGTCGTATACAACTCACACACATATTTTCGGATTTGAACCCAAGTTTTGATAACACAACGGGCAGTTTTTCAATGGATTTTTTTTTTCTTTCACTATTATTTTATTAAACAAAGATGGATATACAACGCCGGATAACACATCCCGAAAGATTAATGGGAAACAAAGCCGACATGATAAAATCCTCCAGAGACGACAACCCAAAGAAAAGGCATAATTAAGAACCACTGTATAAACCGCACACCAAAAGCCGTATAACCATGGCCTTAACAATAGACAAATCGACCTCCAAGACGAGAATAACATAGACGAGCAACAATCCTAGCATAAAAGAGAGGAAGATTGAATCCCGACTTAGCTCAACTCTTTCAGTCCAAGAACACGAAGCACCTGCTGACCGTGAGGATACCAGGAAGAACAATCGACGAAACAAAAACCAGAACTCACCCAACCAAAAGGACACTGACAGAACTACCGATTTTTTGTAGGGGAAGGACGCTTTTCAACACTCAATTAGAGGACGTAGAAGAAAGGCCACACAGGAACCCTCCAAACGACAAGAGGAGAAGCGGAAGCTATACAAATAGCTCAAAGCAGAATAGAAACAAGAAAACTAACCAAAAAACACAAAAACTAAACGAAAATCGCAGGATAAAACGGATAAAACCAGTCTGAGTTGTGTCAACGAGAACACCATCCCACCACCGACCAGAAAAAGTTCAGGCTAGCCGACGAAATAGTCAAAAGACCACACTTTCAGATCGAGACTCTTCTCACCAAGGCCATCCGCGAATGCGACTGGTGGTCAGCCGCGCCGTCGTCTGTTGGCAGACCGGAGTTTTTAGCCCCAATAAGAAAAACAACGAAATCAGATCTGAATATTCGACCGGAGTCATAACCGATTGACCGCTTCAAAACCTCCATACGAAAGCCGATAAAAAAATCAACAAAGAAAGTAAAATAATGATTCCAGCGGCAGTGGAGAAGGCACACCCACCGCTGAAATCAAACGAAAAAGATGAAGGAGATCTGAAGGGAAGAAGAAAAAATGATCGCTTTATTAATCGCCGCTCGAGAGAGAAAAATAAAAAAACCCTATGGAATAATGTTTTTCAATGGATTTTATGTGTAGTGTTTTTGAAGTAATGTATCAATATTTTTGAATTGTTCAAATTTTGAAATATTTTAAACATCAGTTTATAATTTTAAATCTAGTAGCACATAGTTTTAAACTATTAAAATAAAAATAATTTATTATTTTACTAGTGGTTGGTCCGCGCGAATGAGTTTTTTGTCGTTAATCTTTAGTTGTATTTTTTCCATAATATAATTATTTTACTATTGTGTTGATTCATTATACATTCTATATTCTTTAGATATATCTTTTAGTTCTTATAATATTCGCTCACGTCAAATCTTGATCTATGCTCTCTTACTTTCATTTTGCAGCATGATTTTTTATATATATATTATTTATGTTTTGTGTTTTTAATGTTATTTAATACCTGGTAATTCTCGAATATTCTTATGTGTTTGATGTTATGGCCATGTTTTGATTTATTTTCTTACTCATTGTGTTGTGTTATTTAAATTATATGGAAATGAATTTGCATATTTTTTCAGGTAGAGTTCAAGTTAATTTCGAAGCGGACAATTGAAGAGTGTTTGTATTAATTTTGTTTTCCCTTTATTCTAAAGGGTAATCATTGTAATGCATGAATAATTTTTAAAACTAATAACCGGTCACGTTTCTTGTTGTATTGTCACAGCCCCTTATGTAGCCCAATAGTGAAAGAAACCCAACAATTGATCACTATTTTAACCCGGTTTTGTTTGGGCTCGTAATTACCTGAAAAGAACATGAATTTCGACCCAATGAGTTTGATTCAATTCTTAGATACCGAGCGAGAAGCAAATGAAGACCACCAAGAAGGTCCTCCGCTTCACGCCGTGATGATAATCAATTAAAACATAATATAAAATCATTTTATATATTATTTAGGGGTTTGATGTTATGGCCATGTTTATATTTTGTAAAAAAGTATCAACGTTAAAACATAATATTTTATTACAGATACAACTTCTCAACCGTCAACAATCCAGACGATACTCTGGATCTAAATCAACTTTCTTATCCCCAACAAACTCTCAATTGCCCTATCCTTATATAAATGTACTTGAACTGTATTTAATCACTTGAAAAAGGAACCCAGATCATGTTGTGCTATCTTATGCAGTTAATTTTGTGTTCAACTACAGTTATAGTCCAATTTTCCTTTTCTCCTGCATATTTGCAAGGCATGAAAATTCAAAGTAATTAATAGTCTATGAATTTGAGAAAAAAAATTTGAAATGATAATTTCTATAAATATTACATGGCGGCACCGTGATGCTATCGAGAAGGCCTTCCATGGCTATGGCTGAAGAAGGAAGCGGATATTACGACGGAAGAATAAATCAGAGTGATTTTAAATTGGACTGAGTGAGGTTGGTATTGAAATTTGTCCCAATTATGTGTTGTCAAATGTAAGAGGATGAGGTGGAAGGAGAAGTGAGGAATAATAAGCATGATTTCTCAATTTTATTTTTTAAAATTATTTTGTTAAAAATTAACCAATCATACATAAATTATACTAATTTTAGGTTTCATTCTATACATATTTTTATTAAAGTACGAGATTTTTAACAGCTTAATTTTACTTATTTATACCTTAATTTTACTTATTTATCTTTTTATTAGACGTTAAAATTTATAAACTTATATTTTTCTTTATAAATTTAGTTCTAGGATAACTTATATTTTTAATTGTTAGGAATTTTTAGATATCGTAGTTTTTTTATAATATTACCGATACAACTTAACCTAATTCTTTATAAATTTAGTTCTAGGATAACTTATATTTTTAATTGTTAGGAATTTTTTGATATCGTAGTTTTTTTATAATATTTTCGATACAACTTAACCTAATTAAATATTTATAAAAGTTGAAAAATATTAGTATAACCATTTTTAAATTTTTTTATTATTTATTTCAATTATATTCATATTAATTTTTGGTTTAATTTAGAATATGAATGGTGTCTTTTGGAATTCTTTTTATGTTAAAACAAAATGTATAATTAATATGTGTATTAAATTTAAAATTAAAAAATTAGATTAAAAAATATGATGTGGCAATGATGTGGAGGATGAAGTGTCTTCATGAGAAGAGAGAAAAGTTATATAGATTATGATTTTGATTGGATTTAAATGATAACTTATATGCAGGCCCGATTCTTGTCATGTGCACGAGGTGCATTTGCACAGGGACCAATTTTTTGGGATGAAATTTAGCTATAGTTTAGGGCTATTTAAACAAAAATTAGGCCTTTTTTATGAAAAAAATAGTTTTAAACTTATAAATTTTGTAAAGCACATGACCCAATACATAAATGAGCCGGGCCTGCTTATATGTATACTAGATTAGGCTCGAGTATACGCAGATTTATAATTTGATATATAAGTATCAGTGAACAAAATCCAAAAACAAAAAAATAGAAAATAAAATTAGTTAAACCCTGAAAGTAAACAAAATAAGATTGAGAATACGAAATCACGCACTAATAGAGAAGTTTAACCTATTAAAAATTATTTATTTTTTAATTTTTTTTCTTCTATTATTTATTTTCTAATTAAATATTGTGAGATATTTCCAAATATTTAGTTTTCCTCATTCTTATTTGAATTACGTTTACTTTTTTATTATTATTTAGCTATTCATATTTCTTTTTAAAAAAACTTGACAAATTGATTCTTATATTTCTTGTAATTGAATTAGACTTATTCTTTAGTTTTCAATCATATTTGACTTTCCTTTTACATAAGATAAAACCATTTTTCTTTGTTTTATATTTTCTTCTATTATTTATTTTCTTACTAAATGTAATCACATATTTTTAAATATTTAGATTTTTTTTGAATTCAGGTTACTTTTTTATATTTAACTACTTATATATTTATTATTTTTATTAAACTTGACGAATTGATTCATATATTTTTAATTGAATTAGTTTTACCCTTTCTTTTTAATCATATTTGATTTTCTTTTTTTCTACTAAGAAAAAAACTAATTTTCTTTTATTTAAGAAAAAAATATTTTTAAAAAATGTTGACGAATTTATTCTTATATTTTTAATTGATATAGATCTATTCTCTTTTTTTTAATTATATTTGACTTTTCATTTTCTATTATGTACATAAGAAAAAACTAATTATTTTTTTCCCCTTTTATTTAAGAAAAAAAACAAATATTTAGGTTTACTTATTATTTTTTTTAATCTAATTCAAAAAGATTTTTTACACTTGTCAAAAAAATCAGATCGACTAGCTTAATGCGTGTTGTGATCAGTGGCGGATGTAAGAGTTAATTTAGTTGGGGCACACACAAAGTTTTTACTATAACCAATGTTGGATTATATGAATTTTACACTAATTACTAAAGAAAACTGAAGAATCAGACGGGACGTACGGTGGTGCTCTACCTCCGCCCCTGGTTGTGATCATGTTAATTACTAACTTTAAAACATCAAATATAAGATAATAACAATATAATACATCGATTGAAATTTCTATTTTTTTCAAAACTAATTATTCAAGATAGAGATCTTTCAAATTTTTATTCATATCGATCGAGCAAAGCAATCGATCATTTAAGTACTATAATATTGTCACAAAGTTTTTTTAGAGAATATCCTTTTATAGCTAACAATTATAGAGACAACCACAATTAGAAGGTCCAGGAACATTAGGATCGTCATAACAGTTTCCAACGCCATTGTACCCTGTATAGCAGCTTAAACGGCAATCGACAGGAACACATGGAACGTGTTGGTCAATCGTCTTTGTACATCGACTATCAGCTCTTACAGCCATTATAGAAGCTACAAAAGTAAAACATTAATTAACAAACTATTTTTTTTGTTTAGATTATTTTGTATAACGATTATTATTTAATGCATGGAACTAAATAACGTTTTAATCTTTTAATTTGTGCTAGTCATCTATATGATGAATACACCGAAATATATATAGAGACATGATAGCACTTTCAGGTTTTTGAAAATGGAAGATATGAAATTACCTGAGAACACAAGCATGACTGCAAGGAAATAAGAACATGATAACTTGGCCATGATCAATAGTACAACAAAACAAAAGTATCGATGTTTTGTAAAATTGAGGTTATATATATTGGTAGTCAAATAAGAGGTTAACATAAAATATGAATCTACTAGACATATTTCAATTTCTGCTTATTGAAACACTTGGCACTCTTTAATAATAAAGATTTTTTTTTTTTTTTTTTTTAAAGTTCCCGTGTTGTCTTTGGCTTTCGATATTTTGGATTTAAATACTGCTTTCTGCTTCCAGTTTCCCTGCTTCATCATCACGCAGAGAACTCTCTTCGATCGCATCTTTCGCTAACATCAATCGATCGATTGATTGCCAATGGGTTTCTTCNAGGCCAGATGTCGTGCGAGCCCGAAGAGCATTAAATATGCTATAATTATCAAAAATGGTCGCAATGATACAACTAGAAAATGACGAAAGCAAGCAGGAGCGTTTTCTCCGACGATAGCACGCATCGAAAAGTCAAGTCAGAATTACAATGGGTTTTCTAGAATAACCAGCGGACAGTAATACAAGTCGGATCATAGAAAGACCCGTCGAGCAGGTCCGATCTGTAACCAGATATTCTAGCGAGATAAAGTTCATCTTCTAGCATTCGTTTTCTAACAATACTTAACCTAAAGGTTTTTCGAGAGAATAACTTTCCTAAAAACACATTCATCCGTCCCATTATTTCTTTTTTTTTTACCAATCATGTGTCTAATTTCTGACTTGAACGTCAGAGAATAACTAGTGTTTTAGTGCTTTCGTTTTTAAGTTTTTTTTTAATTACAAATTTTAGAGTTTTATTGATTTTACAATAGACATGAGTTTTACAATTTTAATTGTTTATATGTTTTCTACTTTTTATCGTTTCTATTTCTAATTTTCTATACAAAAAACTGAAATCCACATTATAACAAATAAATTTTAAAACCGAATAAATCGAAAACCGAAGATATCCAAACCGAATCAAACCAAACTAAATATGGTATTAAAATGGTAACTATTTTTTACTAACCGAAAAGCCAAAAAACCGAGAAAACCGAATCGAAACCGAAACCGAACCGATATCCAAATTGGACATTAATCTCTTCCCGTTTTGTCACGTCCGTTGAATCATCTTTTCAGGTTAACCATCCCCAAAATCTGAACATGTGCATCAAATCCACTAAAATTCAGACCGATCTACATAAGCATCCGTAAATTACTCCAGAACAGTATTTTTTTTCCAACAGTCTTGATAATATAATAAGTTTATAATTTTAAATTAAAATCTCAATTTAATTGATTTTTAGTTGGATAAACTCACAAATTCGTAACGTGTGGTTGTCAAAAAAAAAAAAAAAAATTCGTAACGTGTGGTTATTAAAATCTCACAATATTTTGTGATATTGGCTTTTTAGTTAGTGTAGTACTTTTAGATTACCATAATTCTTATTATAGAGTTATTTACAATATTAATGACATTTAGCTTGAACCCGGTAAAATTATAGATTTGCAAGCTTAAGCCAATCGACTACTAATTTGGTTTAGGTTTATGGGGCTGACCCCCTTGATTTGAGTTCAAATCTCACATGATACATATATGATTATTCTAGGTTTTTTTTTCTTTCCATGAATGACTATTTCTTATATAATTTAAATATTATGACAGTGGTAAAAATATTTTCTGGATCGCCCCCTATTTATTACATAAATTGCATTTAATGAATTTATTGTTATTATGGAAACATAAACGTTGCTATAAATATGAAGGCACACTCTATAATAGTGTGTAATTTTGTAATTGTTTTGGTAATTTCATAACATCGTAATATAACAGTGTATCAATAATTTTGTATTATTTTTGATAGGTGTAGAAGCAAACGTAGATTTAAAAAGCCACAAATATTAGTTGACTGATTTGTGGCTAAATTTTCTATAAATAATATATGGCTAATCGTAATATACCATTTATATTGTAACTAATTTGTTACATAAAATGTAGCAAATTTGTGGCAAATTATTAATTTATAGCAAATTTGCTTCGAATTTCGACAACGTCTTATTTGCGACGAACACCTAGCTAGAAATTTATTTATTTATTTTTGCTGGATTATAGTATATTAACAATCTCTCGAAGTGAAAGCACCTTAATCTAATGGTTGATTTAAGGGTTCTTTAATGCTTCTACACTAGGATGTCTGGGTTTCGATTCTCAATGTTATTAGAAGTAGCCAGATACGGAAGAACGGATCTACAACATCTTATTGGAGATAACCAGAAACGGAAAGGACAGACATAAGATATTCATGGTGGGCCCACGTTTCTATTGTGGATCTTTGAAAAATAGTTAATTTGTTCGTTAAATATATCCTTGTAATTGTTTCTATAATTTGCATTTAGACGATTGAAAAAACAATTTCTAGAAAGATAAGGCTATGGGCAAATCATTTCCGGGACTCACAATTTTGTTAACAAGACATTTCAACAATGAGGTTACATTGTTTGGCAAAGAAAGGTCCACCAGATTCTTTTTAGGGAAATTACTCAGATTAGCACAAATTTATCAGTTTATTACTAGTTTAACACCTAACAAAGAGAAAACATATATTTTCTGATAAAAGACATAATACCCAATGTTTTTTTAAATAATAACAGTTATGCCATTATGATTAATTTTAAACTAAAATAAAATCTCATTAATAATTTTAGTTAAATGATTATAAACATAAACGATAAACCTATACACCATAACAAAACTAAAACTCATTTGGTAAAATACACAAATCCCTAACACCACCGCCGTCGTTTGTCTCACGCCATAACCATCATTTATACACCATCGAAGTGTCATCTCCGATTGATTTAAGCCTTGGAAATCTACAGCCGCGGCTGACGTAGAGGTCGAGTCCCCACAATCCATTCACCTACTCTTCTTCTCCTAACCTGCCCAGCTTTTTCATGTGTCGTCTTCACCCAATTGCTGAATCGAAGTCTCTTATTTTGTGAGCCTCTCCCTCGGATACAGTATCAATAACTTTGTACGAATTCTTCCCACTTTTTCGTGTCTTTATCGCACTATCCATGCTAGAAAATAAAATAGAAATCGAAACTGATCTTATTTTAAAAATCTCACTTGTAAATGAATGTGTTTGAAACAATCTACGCTTAAGATTTATTTTTGTTTATGATGCAGGTTGCTCTCGTGGCATTGACAACCAACACCTCATACCACAAGGAATAGTTTCTTAAAATATAATACGAGTCTGAAATAAACTATCTCTGGTTATATCTTTGTGAACTTGATCTACTGCAAAATCTCAGGCATATGAATTTCGTGTCAAGAAATTAAAAACTGTGTTACGAATCAAATCGCCGCACAAAGTAGCCTTGATTCTGGGAAACTTGTGTTCTTATAGTACTTTTCCTTAATCTTCTGCTCCTTTTCACCAATAAAGGTTGGCTTGGTGTTGGAGCGTACGGTTTGAAACGTATTCCAACTACGTTCAAGTGTTAATATAAAATTTCCATTTTCTCTCTACTGCATCTTTTTGTTGTTCGTCTTTTTGCGTAGAGTGAAATAAAGTATCTATCCTTCTCCAAAAAAAAAAAAAAAAAAAGTATCTATCCTTCACAGCAATTCATCTATTTTACTTTTTGGTAGGCTATTTTGTCCTTTTCTGGATTTTTTTATACATGACAGATACTTCACTTACACTAAATAGATTAGGAAACCAATTTCTTAAATTTTGATATAGATCGTAAGACATTTTCAAGTTATATAGATTCAAAAAGCACATCAATATAAGCAAAAGCCAGAACGTTATCATGACAAGTGCATATGTTGTCAAACTTGCAACATATGATTGCCAAATACAAAGTAATATTATAGAAACCAAAAAAATGGAATGGTTGCTACCATATGATTCGAGAGGTGACCTTTTAAGATGCGCGACTTGTTTTGAAGTGGACTTCTTAAGTTTGTTAACATATAAACGTGGACTTCTTAAGTTTGTTAACATATAAACGATCAGTAAAATACATTCTAATAAGATGTAAGTCTGTTATCAAATAAATCAAGTGATATTGATTCAAAAATATAAATCTGCTATCACGTTAATATATGTCTGCTACCACGCTGGTAGATGCTATTATAGTACTTAAGTTTTTGTGTGAAATAAGTTTGTGAATGATGACAGATTGACATACTAAAACTAAATCTGTCATCATTTAAACCCTAAAAACATAAATCTGCTAGCAATGGCATACATAAGTCAGTCCTACGGAAATAAGTCTATTATTTAAATCTGTCACGAAAATCAAGTCTGTAAAAAATAAGTAAATATGTGATCAAACACAACAAGTCTATGAAAAAAATATGTCAAAATCTATAAAACTGTTGTTTCATGCGACAGACTTATCAATACAAGTCTGTCATTCAAAATAAATCTATTAGAGAAAATAAAATTGTTGTTTCATGTGACATACTTGTGTCCATAAATCTGTCGCATGAAACAACAGTTTTATAGATTTTGACATATTTTTTTCAAAACAAATCTGTATGTGAAATTAAATCTGTCGTTATTAATTCCACAGACTTATTATACAGACTTTTGCCATACGGTGGCAATTTTGTAATTATTAAAAAAATTTTTGCTGAGGTGGAAAATAATAATAATGGCATTCTTGTAATTAGTTTTTTGGTAACAAAGGATTTAAGGATATTTTTGGTATGAAAATTTAATAAGTAATAAAAATAAAATAAGAGTCACTTTAGTAATAAACTTATGAATTTGTGCTATTTAAGTAATCTTCCCTTCTTTTTAAGATAAAATACGTTACAGGTTTTATTTTTTTAACCTTAATACGTTACATGTTTAGCAGGTTACACGTATCCAGCAATATGCAATACGTTACATATATAGCAACACGTTACACGTATCGAGCAATATGCAATACGTTACATGCATGGTTACATGTTTAATTAGCAACACGTTCCAAAACATAACATTTTTTTAACAGAAAAATGATAGTTGATAAATGATGCTAAAATGTAAGAAATAGCAGTGTCATACAAAATAAAGAAAACATTTTAATATCGCCAGATATTGTCATTTTTTTTTTTTTTTGATAAAATGTAAATTATATTACCAAAAGCAACGTTAACGTTTAAGGATTACTTTTGTCATAGTTATTTCCCTGAGAATCATTCTTTCTAGATTCGTGTCCTACGATGATCACTTCTTAAGGATTACTTTTATAAGAAATCAGCAGAAGATTCTGTGTTTTAGTGAAATCATTTATCACAAAAATGTTCACTCTGATCTTATAAGTGAAGTGAGAATTAATTGAAGGGCTAGAGACAATTGACTACTTGGAATAAGAGAGCTTTTTCACAGAACAAGACGACGCAATAACCCTTGAATCTAAGGTAAAACTAAAAGATTCTGTAATCATCGACAGCTAACATGTACCTAGGAAACAAATGTGGAGTGATAGGGTTTCCTAAATTCTTTAATTAATTGCGATTTGTTTCTTAGTTTTTCATGGTTGGTGTTACATTTCTGTGTGTTGTTGTTTGGTAACAGACTAGTGAGAAGATCTACAACTGTTAACGAATAGAAGCAAAGAATTATGAGTCTATGACGAGTTGGTAATGTCAAACGTCTTATTTGAGCTTTCATATTGATAAGTAGAACTTGGAAACCAACGTTGATCTGATTTTGGTTTTTCTGCAATATAGAAATCACAGTTGGACGAATGTCAATCCCATAAGGACAACAATGCTACAAAATACGTAGGTATAAGTTTATTGGTTCTATTATCGCTGCATTTTAACCAACTTCTGGTTCCATATATATAATTTGATGATTTATCTATGGTTTTCAATTAGACCAACTACAAAAGTGCAGTAAGTCTGAAAAGCGCAAAATTTAGGATTTCAATAAAGCTTCCATCTATGATGCCTTTTATCAAAAGTAGGCATGTCAAGGGCTCATTCGGTTTGGCTCGGTCTGAAACTCGTAAAACCTCCATATATTTAAGTCCAGCTAGGTTCGGTCAAAAAATTATTGGACATATATTCTAACCCAGTCCGGTCCTAACAAGATTATAGAATTATTTCGCGCTTTTAAGGTTTTTTTAAAAATAATATAAAATTAAAAAACACATAAAAACCAAAAAATATTAAAAAAAAAATTTAAATTGAAAAAATTATCAATATGGTTTTATCAAATCCAGTTCAAATTAAAAGAACAATTTTGACGTAGTAAATTCACATTATTTATAATATCAAATAACAATAATAATAACATTAAAAAATGTTTCAAATCTAAGTAGTAGAGACTGTAAATTCGAGATGAAAATCTCGTTTAGTCTGAGATTTATAGAGAGCCATACAACTAGAAAATTAGGATTTTTGATCAATAAAAAAAAATTCCAAATCATTATTTTTAGACAAAATAAATCTTTAATAAAAATCTACAAATAAACTATAATACAGGTAAGTCCGGATCCGGTTGGGCTTAAGCACAAAAATCTATTAGCCCGAAGGCCCGATTTTTGGGGTTTATATATCAAAACTCGACCTCAGTATTTTTCAGAACAGAACTAGGCCGGGCTTCAAATTTTGGCCTAATTTAATTTTCTTTCAGGAAAACCCTAGCCTGATGTTTTTCACATAAGCAATGGGATGATGTATGACCCTGGCCATTGCAAAGAGAAGCAAAAAAATATTTGAACAAGAATGTATATCTGTTACTCCTCATAGCACTTGCCACAATATATTAAGTGTAAGCCCTGTTCGTAAGTTTGACACTGCCGCAGCCATCGCGTTCAAAAAATTAAAGCTGTGAGTGTACATTCTTGAGGACCAAGTATGTGGAGAATAAGTTGGAGAGAGACGCAAGGGTGATGACGCCGATCACTCCAACTGCCGCTGTTTTTTTCCGCGGCATGGATGACACCGGTTTTATATCCAAAATGAATCGCAGCGTTAAAGATGGGAGAGATGAAGACTTTTTTTGTCATTTGTGATAGTGTATTTTTTTGAACGCGACCGCTGCTGCAGCGTCGTTCGAACAGGGCTGTATTGTTTTGAATTCTAGGCGAGTCCTTTGAAGATATGTTCCGCACTTGAGAGATATAGCAAGACAAGTGTAGTGAAATAGAAGATGCAAAAGCAAAAGGCCATCCAAGTTCAAGAAATCATCGTCAGGTAGATTCCACTTTTTCTTAAGGCAAAATTATATTTCTGTTTAACAGTCAGGGTTCACGAGAATTACACATGCTTTCAATGATCAATTATAGATGTAATAACTCTTTAGATTAGTTGATTATCGAATGTGATCCTCGAATTTTTCAGGCAAAATGAGCAATTGGTGCAATATGCTGCTTGTGGAAAATTCTCTTATTATCCCGCTACATACAAAAGATTATCTGATCGTATGCTTAACATGGGGGGGTCCTGGACAATGACAATTAAAGTTCTGCGTAATTGATACAAATTGAGATGAGCTAGAGAAAATAACTTTGAATGATACTTGGATAATATTCACCTTGTAGTGACACTGAAGTAGATAAAGTAACATTTAATAGCTAGAATTTAAATGGCTTTGTTAGCCTTCACTCTCACTTTGATAACAAAATTTGCAATAATTATAATGTTAAGAAAACACAATTGTTGTTGGTAAAATCAACGAGCATAAAGAGATAAAGAGACCATATGTGACAACAAAAACAAATCAAAGTCTTGTTAAAATAGGCGGTCTATGCCCGGTTAGGTCCTGTCTATTTAGATCCTGTACAATTAGATCCGTTTAATTTTAGGCCTGTTTATTTTTTATTTTAGAAGAAACTGTTTAAACGACGCCGTTTCATAAAACTCCCAAGTGGGAAACGCTAAAATAATGTCGTTTTACCAAAAGATTGAGACAATCTTCAAAGGTAAAGCATGCCTTGAAATTAGAGACTCTGCTACGGGGTTGACAAAGCGGGTGGCGCATACTGCTCGGGAAATATTTGGTGATTTCGAAGAAGCTGTTGAAAAAGATGCTACAAAGACTGCTGTTCTAGATGGGACTGTCCACCCACTAACAAGCTATGTCATCAATTATGTCAAGTTCTTATTTGAGTAAGTATCGCTTATATGTCTACTTGGTTACGACTAGCCCAACTTATTTTTATGAAACTATTTCTTCTTCCTCATCCTGCTACTTGCATATTGCCTCTTCCCATGCTTTAAATCGATGATTCATTAATGTTCGTCGATGACACACAAATGTTTTTCCAATCAATTCCAATAAAGGTGTATATGTCTTCTCAATTTCTATATCTATATCTATATCTCCAAATCAGGATCAGAACCACAAAGCTAATCCTCAAGTTTCCATCTTATGTTTTGCAAAGAGTAACTTTGATAGCAAAACCTTTCTCGAGGAAAAGAATATGTTACGATGTTTCTCAGGCGTACAAGTTCTCAGTAAGATCCTTAAATCTTCACTTTTGAATAGCTAAAGCCAATATTTTCATTAGTTTAAATACATTATTATCATTGTTTTGGATATGTGAATTCACTTAGGGTTTAGTTGAGGTTAGGGATTGATATGTCCAAGACATGGAAAAGAGGATATGAAGAATTTTAACATCATAGAAGAAATAAGACAAATGATTTAAACGTGTCGTCTATGATGTAAGAAGAAAGACAAATAAGTATATGAGGGAGAAGAGGATAAGAAGAATTTACGGGTTTTTGTGTCTTTGGAAACTCGATTAAGGCTGTGTTTATGTACTTTTCATTGCCAAATGTTATAATCAGATTAGGGCACTGAGCAAAACATAAACACAAAAGGGAAAATGATTTGTGAAAATAACAGATTGTGGTGTGGCGGATGAAAGAGAGAGAATTTACCCCGCTTCGCCTGTTGCTCTCTGCTGAAAAATCACCTGAAGCCACCTCCCATCGTCTCTTTCACTCTATGTCTCTCTAAAAAAAGGTAACAGGTAACTCTCTTAGTAAATTATTTTCGATCTTACTTCTCTTTTCCATAAAGACGATCTGTTCATTTAGTATGTCGTATATATTATTTTTAGTTTGGAGATACGTTTTTTTTTGTGGAACTCATTTTGAGTGCAAACTGCTAACTCTCGCATGGAGTTAGCTTCAAATTCTTTAGACAAATAACAGCATATAAAGAATCTTCTTATTTTCTTAGATATGGAGAACTATACATCTGCGATGCTAGCGATGAGGGGATCTATTTCTCAGGTGATGGTCACGAGCCAATGAGAAATATTGTTGGTAAAATCTTTGTACGTAGAACATATTTTATCTTTCTTTTGCTCATATATGGTTTATGTGACTTGAAATCTGATGAGATACAACTTGGAGAAGAAGATGACGTGGGCATCTCCACAAGATAAAGTCAATTAACGGTTTCCTATTTTCAATAGTAATTAGATAAAATCTATTCCTTCTTTAGATGTAGGAGCTCGATCTCCATAACTCCACTTTCTTATTTTCAGTTTTTCCTTTTGTATATTTAAAGACCTCACGGTCAAGTTAATGAAGGGGAGATTAAATTTGCAGAAAGTAAACTATTGTTGTGTTCTTAGAATACAATTCTCTTAGCTTTGAAGAGGGACCTATCAAAATCAGTGCACAGAGCCACGTTATCGAGTGTTTGGATGATAAATGCCACTTTAACATATTTTTTTTTGTTTATTGATTTTGATGGTTTGATAAATTTGTTCTTACACAGTAGACAGCTGGTCGGTGTCAATTCTTTTAAGCTTAATCATGAGACCTATGATAGTCTTAATACCTGGAAAAATAGAAACAAAAACACGTTTTATTCAGTTTTAAAGCTTTATCGTCCAGCTAATCATAAAATTTGTTTTTCAATCTCTTTTAGGTTGTTGGCTTCTCTTTCCAGAGTGGATGATCAATTTTTGAGTAGTTTCCACTGGCACTCGAAGTGTTTGCATTTTTTGAGAAGTTGTATATGAATACGTAGCATTTTTCCCAGACTTGGCAATCAAATTGGGTGACGGATTATGTTCTTATGAAACTTCATCTCTCACCTCTTTTCTCTTTTGGGGAGTCTCTTATATGAGTTGTATCATTGGTAATTAAGAGAAAAGGCTTTTTCTAACGATAGCAATTTAGTTATGTATTGCTGCCTCTTTGTCGTAAAGAATCAATTAAGTCACTAACTGTTTCGAATTTGGAGGCCTCACTAGCATCATTTGGAATTCTGCTCCATCACCGTTAGTTTTGAACGTCTTCAACCATTTTTTTAAGCCCAATCAGGCTTGGAAAAAAAACAATAATAAGTCTTATGGTAAAATGGATAATTGTAGATAAAAAAATAAAACTCAGGATAGTCAAAATGTTTTCACCTATAAATAGTCTTCGTCACTCAAACGGTTCCCATGTGGAATAAGTTAGGGGACATGAGCTTCTTTGAGTTGAGGTTATTAGTAGAAAGATTTTTTTTTTTACGTTACAGCAGTAAAAGACTGCTATATTGGTGATTCATGGTTCTGTTTTGTATTAACAATAAACAGAACCCAGATTTTTTTCCACATGATCTCCATTTATCCTTCTATTTCATTGGCTTAGCTATCACAATCTTTAACTTTTCATGCTGTAATTTTATATCATTTGGTTTATAGTACTTTATCATGCATCTTATTAACTGCAGGTGCAAAGATGTGGCAAGACAAACGAGGAAAATGGGTGGGTGAAGAGAACTTCGTACTATCTAAGAAGTTATAGGCTCAAAAGTTTACAGGCTTGTAGGTTATGTGGTTGCACATTTAGGCAACAACAACAAGCGGAAAAATCTACCGAGGTTGAAGAGCTTATTTAAATAAGTCTCTAGATACATTTGTGGATTTATCATGATCATAATTTGAAGATTTTATACATCAAATTTTAAGGTGCTAAATAGCAAAGAATAATGATAAAATGTAAGCCTGACTTGAAAAGAATGGTCATGTTTTCTAAAAATATATTCGTACATAAGGTTTGATAAATCAATATTTAGATTTAATTCTACCTAATTGTTAACTTAGAAATATATATTATCGAATAAATCAACTAAATTTATGTATATCAATGTTTATTTATCACTATAAATATAAATTCTTTAATTATATACATATGGAAAAGTGACAAATTCAGTATTACTATATTTTAATAGGACAAATATAAATTTAACAAAACAACTAAAATTAGTTCTTAGTCAAATTTCTAAAGTTGATTTAGGGTCAAAGTGAGTCTTTCCTAATCTTTCAATCAGTGTCTGTCTTATGGGCAAAAAAAAAAATTGTTCACAAACTATTTTCTTCCAACTTTCCCAAAAAAAACAAAGAATGAGATCAGAAAGAAACTCATCTAATTCAAAAGAAAATTACAACAAGCCAATGTTTTGAAAACCGGACCGGACCGGCGGTCGGATCGGATCCAACCACGAACCGGTTCAATTTCCGGGTTGGGTTAATGATAAAAACCGGAGATAGTTGGACCGGTTAAAAAACCGAATCGAACCAGCTAAAACCCAGAAACCGATGACCCATTGAACTAAATTGAACCCTATTTAATAATTTAAAAATATTTTTCAAAAAAAAGGAAAAATTTAATAAAGTATGGTTTTCTTTAGGTTTTAAACTCTGTTTTGAGTTGTTTTTTTCTCTCCAACTCACGGCTGCATCTCACGTTGAACGATAGATGAAAATGATTCACAAGTTCCTATTTCACCAGATACACACATAATCTCAGTTATCCTCACAACACTCTATTCGTCAAAAACATGATATAACTACACTATTATATTTCGTTGTTGATTTTAGTTTTGAATTAATGAGATATTTTTAAAAAAATCTTTTTTACACATTTGATTTGTTACCTTTTTTAGATTTTTCCAAACATTATAATTATTAAGTTTTTTATTTGTTATAACCGATTATATTAATATTTTAAATATCATAGTCATATTCATAGAGAAATATATAAAACCATATGAGATATGTATTATTCTAAAAATATCATCAAAACGAATCGAACCCGGTTGAACCCGGTCAAACCATATCAACCCACGACCCAAAACTTTTCCGGTTCGATCACCGGCCCGATTTTATATGTTAAAGAATATATTAAGACGTAGATTCTTATTTTTTTTAAATTATATAATTCGTTATCCTAAGCTATAATTAATATATGCTTTTTATATTTAGTAAAAGCTCGAATTACCATATACTTTTATATTTAATAAACAATTTGTAATCTTTATTTTTTAACAAAATTGTACGAATGTGCATGTGATAAGATATCCTGCAGCGTAGCGCGGATTTTTACCTAGTATATATATTAAAAGAGTACCCCTGACGACAAAAACAGACCAAAGCCAGAGAGAGACCATTAGATAAGAAGCCACCTCCGAATCATCTGACACGTGGGGAATCCTCCAACTATAGCCGTCATTTTAAAGGCAAGACGCGGGACCCACTTCCCGATATATCCACAACACACCCGCGTGTCCGCCAACCAATCACCCAAGTATTTAAAATCATATAAAAGGAAATGACAAAAATAGCCTCCTAAGTAAAGACAATACGACGGGCCAATTTGGGGAATTTCTAGAAACTCGACTTTCTTTTTTAAGTCTTAGAGAGAGCGCGTGTCTCCTCAGTCGCGTCCTTTTCGCGTTTTTAGATCTTCAAAATCAAATTCGTTACTCTTGTTATTTCCAGGGTTTATTGATTCCTTAGATAAATCTGTGATCTTCTTCAGCTTTGGGTTTTAAACAAAAAAAATTCGATTTTGTGATTGGGTCTTCGTTTTTTTGGATGGTGGAAAAAATGATGAAATCGACGAATCTGAGACCGGAGCCTGAGCCGGCGTCGAAGTTTCCGGTGAAGTTGGAGATCGTCGAGGATTTCCTGGAAGAAGAACACGGTCCTCTCAGCAAGCGATCTAGGGTTTGTTCCTTAGATAGCTGATTTTGATACGAAATCTTTTTGCGTAGTTTCTAAGCAGCTAAATTAATTTCAGTACTTTGACCAATTATATATCTCCTTAAGATTCCTACAATTAATTTTGATTTGACATTATTGCGATATCATTTGAATTGCTAAATTGGATTTTTGAATGATTTCTTCTCGATTTGGAAACAAAATAGCTATGGAGCAATGGAACCAACGTCTCTCTTATGCCACATACCAAGTTTAACCTACTTGATGAGCCAAGTCCTTTGGGTCTGAGCTTAAAGAAGAGCCCGTCTTTGCAAGATCTGATTCAGATGAGACTCTCTCAAAGTGTTGCAGCTGGGTCTGGTGTTAAGAAAGAAAGCGTATGTAATGCTTCTTCTGTTGTAGGAACCGTTGAGAAGCTGAAAGCTTCCAACTTTCCCGCCACGGTTCTGAGGATTGGGCAATGGGAGGTGAGTTCTTAGAGAAATTTGTTGATTTTCTTTAGATTTTTTTAATGTTTAAATATCTTAAGTTTTTGACCTAGGTTCTGTTCTGTTTGCTAGTATAAATCGAGGTATGAAGGTGACTTGGTGGCGAAATGCTACTTTGCGAAACACAAACTTGTATGGGAAGTGTTGGAACAAGGCCTCAAGAGCAAAATCGAGATTCAATGGTCAGATATTATGGCTTTGAAGGCAAATTGTCCGGAAGATGAACCTGGAACGTTGACCATTGTGGTATAAAAATTAAACCCACTCTCGTAATCATTTCATTCGTATATACACCTTAATGTATCATGGTTTTTGATTTATATTGTCTTGCCTGTTTCAGTTGGCAAGGAGACCGTTATTTTTCAGGGAAACTAATCCGCAGCCTCGAAAGCATACTCTGTGGCATGCAACATCAGATTTTACTGATGGTCAAGCCGGCATGAACAGGTAAGACGAACATGTCTTTGTGTCCTAGTCCTACGTACAGACTTTTATACGCAATGTAATTGGAATATGTCAGGGCTCTAATCCACAATGGTTTCATGGTAGGCAACATTTTCTGCAGTGTTCCCCAGGGATATTGAACAAACATATCGAGAAGCTTCTCCAATGTGATCATCGTCTGTTCTGTCTAAGTCGACAGCCAGAGATGAGTTTGGACTCGGTCTTTTTTGATACACGACAATCTATATTCGAGGATCCTTCAGTGTCTGGATCACATAATATGGCATCTCCTGTTGGGGCTCAGTCATCATCTGAACACATGTCTCGGTCTCATGACGCACTGTCTCCTAGCTCAGGTATCGTGTTTTGTATAAATTTCTTCCCTTTTCTTGTGCTCATAGCCCTTTATACAATCAATTTAAGAGTATGGATATTCATTTTCTTCTTTACTCAGTGATGGATGCTCGTGCAATCGAAGGAGTTGGTGCTTCGGTTGATTCGAGAAACACAACAGATTGGAATCAGATACAAGTGCCTGGACTAAGCCAATCTATCTCTATGAACGATTTCCTTGCGCTTCTGTCAGATCAAGCTATTTGTGGGAACAGCCCTGAATACGAAGAAATGAAACAGCTGCTGTTAAGTGACAACCAACCAGACACATCGGATGAGAAGTCTGTCATGTCAAAGGTGAATTCTTTCTACAACCTCTTGGAATCCGCAGCAAACTCGCAGCTCAATATCGAAAGTTCTGATGCCGGACACAAGGATGGGAAAGAGATTGGGCTCGATAACAAGAAACAAAGAGCCGATGGCGATAGAGTTCTTGATCATGCTTCAAGCAGCAAGCCACAAGGCATGTCAAGGAAAGACTCATTCAGTGATTTGTTGGTACACCTTCCTCGGATCACATCCCTACCAAAGTTCTTGTTCAACATTTCAGAAGAAGACGGTGATGCGCATAGTTGCCAATAACAAATCGAAAATTCAAATCTCCGTATACTTTTTCAGAATGTGACAAGAAGTCTAGGAAGCTTGAACAAGTAGCTGTATATTAAATCCTCTCTCTCTCTGTAACCAAGAGAATCTGTGCTCTTGTTTGTAAGTGTTTAAACCTTAAAAGACCCAACACAAGGATTTGGAGGAACTTTTTGTTTGATGATGAGTCCTTTGTAAAGAAAAAGTTTTTTTTTGGTGTTATGGCGTTTTAAACATTACTTAAACATTGCAGAAACGGTTCCATGTCAATTGAATCCAAAAAAGATTACACGACTTGTTATTGACTATTTGAATCCAAAAAAGGACCTTCTCAATTGTCATACAAAGCCTTCACAAGTAGGCTAAAACGTTATCGGGCGGATCGATCCAGAGACACTGAGGAGGACAAAGTTCTATCCAGCTGTGCCATTCCTTACGCGTATTGCACCTGTTTTCATCAAACGAGTAGGTTACGCAACGCTTGCGGTTGTTACCGAACCTTGAGAAGTAGACACTGTTCCTCATCCATGGGAGATCACTTCTCAGCTCAACGTTGCATAAACTGACAAAGATTGTCAAGCCATCAAGCGCATCACTGCCACTCATCTCCTCCCACTGAAAATAAGTGGCTAGCTTATAAACCAGTGGCTTCTCGTTGCCGCAACTAAACATGAGAAAGAGCTCTCCTTTCTTCTCCGCCAAGGAGACTAACTTATCTACCAACTTCCATCGCTGCTGATAATACATGGATCTCGCGTCGTGACAGTACCATTTCCGGGAAGCCGCGTGAAAGGAATACAAGCAGCCTCCTGTCGCGTTGAAGCAGTAGAACCGATCCCCGACATAGACAAGCTTGCTGTGATTATCCCAAAACTGTCCAAAACCACCAACAGGGAAGTCCTCACTAACCCACTCGGTCGCTCCGGGACGGCAAGTGCTGCTGGTTATCGGACCTCCCTGAGAAAAGCTTAACGCTACCAACAGGCAATTTTCCGACGTAGGAGCACAAGAGAATCCAATCTCAAGCAAAGTCAGATCAAGCTTGGGCAAGCTTATGTGCTTTTTAGTAAACGGGTTAAAGAAGAAGATCTCGTCCGAGACCAATCTACGCATTAGCAACCATCCGTCTCTTGTGGAGCACACTGTGGATTTAGCCAACTCTGGTAGGTCCAAAGTATACGACTTGGAGTACAACGGATCGTGGAGTTTGATCAAGCTTCCGCGTTTAGGCAAACACAAAAGCCATGGATGCTTTTCCACTACCCGAACATATAATGCCGCTTTACGCCATGACCTGCAAGCACCTGATGCACGGATGTTGTCTTTGACCACGAGACGAGACATTATTACTTCCACAAGACATGATGGGAGATCAGAGAAACTCGGATTCAGTGCCTTTTCCCTCGGATTTTGGGATCTACAAAAAAAAAAAATTCAACTTTAAAATTAGACAATGTCGTGACTTTTATATCCGAGAACGACCCTTTAAGAAGCCAAAATGTTCGCCATTAAACTAAGCTCTGAAATTCAATTCCGATTCAAAACCAGTTTGCCCTCGAAAAAGATAAAAACTCAATCAAGCTTCTTAAATCCCTACAACTGAGATATGAGAATAACAAACCGTCTACAGGGGACGGTGGTTAGAGACGGCGGAGGTGACGCAGTGATCGGAGACGGCGGAGGTGACGCAGTGATCGGAGACGGCGGAGGTGACGCAGTGATCGGAGACGGCGGAGGTGACGCCATGGGCGAAATGGTGAATAGAGTGAGAAAAATGTTTCCGATTTCATTTTGTGAAGGCCAATATAGAGAGAGACTCTTCTTGTCTTTGTTGGGCTCAAATAGAATAATGGGCCCAGCCCATTTACTATAATTATAGATTCCTGCTCCGAGCTTGCGAGCTGCGCGCTTAGGGTTTTCTTCTCCTTCAACAAGCGGATTAGGTTTAGGGGTTTCTCTCTCGACACTGTAGCGACCTCAACAATGGCGGAGCAGGTTTCTAATCTCTCTCTCTCTCTCATTTCCTCTACTAATTTTTTTTATCATTTCTGCTTTTTAAGCTTCTTGAATTCTTCGATCTCTGTGATATCGATTATAATTGTTTTTTTTTTATAACTTCCTCTGTGCTCCGATTTAATGTTTGGATTCATGTGTTACAGACGGAAAAGGCGTTTCTGAAGCAGCCAAAGGTCTTCTTATGGTAAAAATTTGACGAAAACTCTTCCGTTTCTACAGTTATAGATTGTATTCTCTTACGAGATCATCATTTTCTTTTTTCTTTTCTCAGCTCGAAGAAGTCTGGTAAAGGCAAGAGGCCTGGGAAGGGAGGTAATCGTTTCTGGAAGAACATTGGTCTTGGTTTCAAGACTCCCAGAGAAGCTACTGAAGGTACACACACGCACACACATTTGCTTTAATTTACATTCTCTTTAATCTCGTTTGTGATTTTACATGATGTGTTGAAAGCATATGTTTGATCTATAAGAACCCTAAGAGGATTGTTGTTTGAGTATTCTTCAATTTCGATTAAAGTCCATCTTTTTCAGGCTTTGACTAGTGGATACATTTTTTTTCTGGGTTTCTGAGTTTGTTTCTTGTTTGTAAATTGTGCAGGTGCGTACATAGACAAGAAATGTCCTTTCACCGGCACGGTTTCCATTAGAGGCCGTATCTTGGCGGGTACTTGTCACAGTGCGAAGATGCAGAGGACAATCATTGTTCGGAGGAACTATCTTCATTTTGTGAAGAAGTATCAAAGGTGAATAAAAAAAAGATATTTACTTTTTGTGTTTTTGAATCCCCCTTCTTCTGCTCTACCACCATCTTTGAGACTCTCCATCTAATGTTTACTCTTTAACGTATATATAGGTACGAGAAAAGGCATTCCAACATCCCCGCTCATGTCTCGCCGTGTTTCCGTGTCAAAGAAGGAGATCACGTGAGCATCGGGCAATGCAGGTGAGGACATTGAATTCATTAGATTCTCTGTGATTACTTCATCTACCAGATGAAATCCATTTGCTAATTAGATAATCGTCGGCTTAAATGTTTCAGACCGTTGTCGAAGACGGTGAGGTTCAATGTCCTAAGGGTCATTCCAGCTGGGAGCTCTGCTTTCGGGAAAAAAGCATTCACTGGAATGTAGAGAGAGTTCTTAAGGTGGGATCAATCGACTCTTTAAGAGGATTTTGACTTGTTTTTTTTTTTTTTTTGTGCGTTACTCTCATATGTTATGTCCTCAAGAGAAACCTCTGTTTTCATTTGTGTTAGCTGCAACATGTTTCAAAACTTCTTAATCTATTACTTAAGTCATTATACAAGAATGATTCTCTCTTGTTGATTCTTTTGATTTTTCAATATCCTCTTCTTGAATTGCTATGATGTGTATAACTTCTTTATGTTTCTCGTTTCTTTTTACGATTTAGATGTAGAATCTATAGCTTGTGTGTGATTTAGTATCAGTGGATTCAACTTTTCTTCATCCAATCGTTCCAAAGATTCAACAGAAATAAGGAAATGTTCCTGATGATTAAACCGGTTGTACACTTGTATGATTAAGCCGGTTAAGCAATTTCGAGTTAAGATGTATCACACACTACTAAAGAAGATGTGTTTCATTTTTGAAAGAAAAAGTTGGCTACAAAATCACAGAGAGGTTACTACAACACTAGTGCCCTTCTGTTACTAAGTTCTTGTTTTCTATATGAAGTCTCTCCTGTACAACAGCACGAATGACATACAACATAACTAATCCTATTCTCATCCAAAAAAATCAAGCTTGATGCAATGACTTTGCATCCATTATTTAATACTGCCTAGGACCTACCTGCCGAACTCAAAAGCTCCTTCAATGATTGCCCAAATTTGTCTTGAGTAGATTTTGTCTCAAAAGCCTCTTCTGCAAGATTTGTGTTAAAATCTTAAAGTGTGTTGCAGTAGCAGTCTATCGAGCTGATTCTGGTTCTTTCCATGTCCTTTGAGGTGTGGTGGATGTTATTTACAGGCCACCAAGAAAGATCCCTGAGTCAAGACTTGCTCCTTCTTCCAATATGGTGCAATGCACTGGACTCAGTTGAAGAAGTACTGTGATTTGAGCACCTCCTTCAAATCGAAATCACCTCTCTTTGGTACTGGAGGGAACACGAGATTCGGGTATGATTCTTGGAAACTTTGGAGTAACTGGATCAAGAATACAAACAAACAATGTCAACAAAACAGATGAGGCTGTAACTAACACAAAAGCTTCAACCAAATCCTAAATCCAACTGTAGAAAGAAGTACTAACTAAGATCTACCATAATCTTTTGCTTTGGCAGATGTGAAGGAAAAGAAAGTCATATGCTCGTTCCGTCATAAGCTTCAAACCAGAGAGTTATTAGAAACTTACATCTTCAAGGATCGGTGTGTTGTAAAGCTCAACGAATTTCTCTCGAAGTATTCTGTTCATTGTGTCAACGTCACATGCATGGGTCCAGTAGGAGTCATGCACACCTGCACAAAACCAAACATGAATAAGAAGAGGTTCCAGTTTTTTTTAAATGGCAAGCCATTTGTTGAGCTAACAGGACTAACCTGCAAAGTTTAGGCCAGCCTCTCGACATGCAACAGCAGTCATCATCATGTGAGTACCGTCCAGCGAGTGCACAAAGTTGGGAGGGAACGCAGTTCTTTGTTTCCTAACATCCACCTGAAAATTTAAAAGTCTTTAAGCCTACGCAGATCATACAAGTGAAATCTTGCTCAGTGCTCACAAGGGAAAGAACAAATAGGCTTTACCGTGTTACCCTCTCGCTGCAGAGCCAAAACCTGAAGCGATGTTCTTATCTGCAACCATATTTGATACCAAATGGTCAAAATTATTGGCTCCCACCAGGATGATGCGTAGCTTCCATGAAGGATTCAGAATAGAATTATACTTACCAGATGTCTTTCACTTCTGCAATATGGTTGCACAACAGGAAGTCCAAGAGGGGTGAGCCATCGCACTGAATGATTATCGGAAGCGATTATCTGTAAAGTTGACAAGCCAAAAAGAAAACACAGCTCTATTAGGTCTCTCATCTCTAAACGTACAATAGAGGAGTCAATAATATGCTACAAGACCGCACCTTTGCACAATCACCAAGCCAACTCATAATGGCACGTGCCGCTTCAAATATCTCTCCAAGAGCTGCTAGTGTCACCTGAGGAGAAATGCTTCAAGTGTAAATTAACACGTAACTCGAAACCAGAGAAGAAAAATATTAGCGTGAATGCTATAACTCTTCTTACTTTCGCAGAATAGCAAGCAGCAGCAAATAACATTCTCTCGTCAGTGATAACACCTTTCTCTTCTAATCTTCTTTTTATCTGTTCACGCGCTCCAACATAGGTGACACCATATACTGACGTCATTACCGTCTGCTTTACCAGCTTCCTGTCGACCTGAAATTAAGAAGAACACTTAGCATCACCGGGAAGAGCTTTTCCTGTGGCATTGTATTTAATTAAAAACCAATGAGACTCACTTGATTGATAAGGATCTTTGCCAATGCAGCGGTTGGGTTTGACTCAGGATCCTTAGTGCTGTCCTTCTTCATTATTTCATGGACTCTATTCCCAGCACAAGCGAAGAAGAGAAGAGAAGAGAGAGAGGAAGAGAGACAGAGAGCAAAACCATTAGAAACAACGTTCGACATGATTCTACCTCGAATAAATGAATTGGCAGCCACTCCATTCAGAATTGATATGATACCTCAATGAAATTTCAGAATATACATCAGCTGGTTTTTCTCCTGCAACTAGATTGACTGCCGCAGCTTCAAACTGAGAGAAGCCAGTTTGCAAGAAGAGAACTGTATGAGATTGCATATGACTTCAAATAAGAGAAAAACAGAAGATTATAAATGTTCACAAGAGAACCCTACACTATCTCTTCCTAAAGCTGCATAATGCTGTAGACCATTGCATGATCCATCCTGCACATACAAATGAAAAAGAGTTGATTACGAGCTAACAAAGGAAGAGAAAAAGTACACACGGCTCAACGGAAAGACCGCATCAGGTAAAACTAATCGATAACTTATGCAAAGGGGAAAACGAACAGCCTACTAAATTTCTCCAAACTTATACGAAAAAAAGGTAGAATAACTTTAGATACAAGTTTATGGAGCTTACCTGATGAATAGGCAAGTGGGAGATTACAGAGTAAGGCGAAGGACTTTTCAAGGCTTCTGTCAGAATAACACATGCAGCTAAACACTGAAAAGGATCCTCAGCCTTTAACCACCATCGTTTTCCATGAATAGGATTTTCCGCTGAATCCATTATATCATCCAAATGGTTTTCAACAAAAGCCAAACGCCCATCGTGTGAAAGCTTTTCAACACCACCTGCAAAGAGGTTTGCTAGATGTATTTTCAGCCAATACAAGCCTGACTTTCCAAGTGGTCGTCCTTCAGCAAACTCCAGGGTTCCACGGCAAAGATCAGAACTCAGATGATTCAGATGAGGATGCATTGGGTATGCGCGGCCCCTGAAGTCAAGATTGTGAGGGTAGTAGAATCCTTCCTCGTCTTTCATTTTTCTAGCCACCTGAACTCATAATCTTCAGTCCATATCTTTTGCTAGGTAAGTGAAGACGGAACAAAAATGTTGTAGGCAATAAGAATGGAGTTCTTACAGAAAGCTTGAGCTCCACATCACATCTTAGAGAATGCCTCTCTCTGTTAATCTTGTTCGCCTTTCGAACACTCCATTTCCAGGATTGGATTTCTTCTGGATCCTCAGAGGATGGTTTCTCTGGTATGGGAACCTAAACAAACAAACCAAAAAGAGAGTACAAACAACATCAGACACATACCATTAAAACCTATACCTTTGTAGATGAGATGACTCTAGAAATGAAACCCTGAAACGTAAAAGTCCAGAAATCCTATAAGATTTCTAGTTACTTACGTCTTCACGATTAACTAAGCCTGCAATGTTGCCTCCATCAGCCCAAAGCCTTTCCACCACATCAAGTATTTTCCTATTCACCCTCCATTTAGTGTTCCCAAGTGTATCCAATGCCTGTTCAAGTTACATTTGGGAAGACTTATGTAAGACATGACCAGACAGCAACAACAAAACATAAATTACAAAAGCGAAGATACCAATGTACCTCAAATACTCTGTGAGCAGTCTTGGAACTAATATCTCTAAGTGCATCTTGCTGCTTTTTGGATCCGTGAGTACGCATGATATAGGAAGGCAAAAACAAGTAACCACCCTTGTCATATCTGAAGAAAATGTCACGGCATGATCATACGTTAAAACCACGGCTATAAATAATGTGTGTGGAATGAGGTTCTTTTCAAAAATAGGGGATGATTCGTATGCAAGGAGATAAAATCTAGAGCCAAACAAGAAAAAGTCTTTCAAAGCATACCCTTTCCATCTCTTTGGTGGTACCAACATCGGAACATAGGGAATTAACATATGCTTAGCCTGCATGAGACAAGAACGATGAAAGATCACCAAATAGTTCATGAATGCCATAGCTTTAAATCAGAAAAGAGACGTCTTAACTCACAGATTTATCCAGTCCTGCAAGGAGGAGCGAGTCACATTCAATAACTCCATATCTCCTTACCAGCTTTGACCTACGAAGTCCAAATTTCCAGAGATAAGTAGACTTGCCACCATATGCATATATCCCAGTTGAGAAAAAAAAAACAACTCTCTTGCAACAGGCGATATTATAAGTAAGACGACAGAGTAGAAAGACAAAGAAAGCGAAGCGATAAGTGATTAAGAGAACAGAACGCTGTGTCCGAGCAACTCAGCACAATGGTATGATAATGAATATGCATTTCATGGATTCTTTCTCACCCTGGATATTTGGTCACGGTTTTAAACTTGTGTCTGAATGCAGGTCTAAACTCGGGTATAGAGTCGCCTGACTGGGTCAAGGGAGGTTGCACATAAGCTGATTCGATCAATAGTTCTAGCAGACGACTTCCAAGCTGAAAATCGATACGAGTCCAACAACAAAGATGAGTTCTTTTTTTTAAATACCATCAATTCCACTCAAAAGTGTTAAAAAAAACGCCACAGACCTTAGCTTGTGTGGCTCTCCCCCATGGTTTGGTACCTTCACATTTCACCACTTTTAGTGCATCAATAATCCTTTTCCTACGAATCAAACTATTGACACGTTTCCTAAGCAATTGCTTATCCTTCAGTTCCTCTTGTGAGTCCCCTGCGATATTCCTCCGAGTTCTCTTCAAGAAATTATGAATCCTCACCTAAAACCAACCAAAACCACCACTCTTACACAATTGCTTCACATATCTTACTTCTTCATTAAACTACTAATTCGTACCTCCTGCTCTATAGCTATGCCGATACTGACAGCAGCTTGAACAACCTGGATACACCCATCTTCGTGTCCAGACATAACTAAACCCATCATCTTATGCATCACAATAACCGCCATTTTATCAGCAGGCAAAAGCTCAATGTGAGGTGCATAAGCTGCTCTAACCTTCTTGCTCTTGTTCTTCTGCAACTTCTGCTCTCTCTCTATCACATCTTTCAACGGCTGAAACCACCCCAAGAACATATGTTTCACATAGGGCAGATTCGGAGCCAGGTTCTTCTCGCACATTTCCTTCTCCAAATCCCTGTACTCATCAACCATCCTCTCCCACGCTTCAGTCTCTTCCTTCACATGTCGTCTCCTCAAGGAATCGAATTTCCACTTGTCGATGTCCTTGCGCTCGATTTTCACAGTCTGATCAACCATTTTACTCAGACCCTTGAGAAACGAAGCAGAGATCCATGGTGAGTCTTGCATAAACAGCCTCCTTCAACCGGAAAGTCCAATCCTTTCGACGGGATTCTCGAGCTCTTCAATCAAGCTTGCTCCGTTAATGGTACCGGCGAAGGAGTCCTGATTCTCGAAGCTCTCGATGAGATTGCCGTGGAAATGGACGGAATTCGCGGTAGGTTTCTCGCTGACGGAGAGAGAGCTAGAGGAGGAAGAAGAAGCTGAAATCGGAAGTGAGAGGCGTTTGACCGGAGAAGATAAAGGAAGGATTTTGCGGCGGAAGAGGGCGGAGGAAGGAGGTTTAAGCCAGGTAATTAGGGAAGTTTGGTGTTGAAAGTGAGAGGGTTGGTTCAAGGAGAGAGAAGGAGAAGCCGCCGCAGCGGAAGCCATGGAAGGAAGGTGGAGATAGAAGATAAGGTCTAATGAACATTTGAAGAAGAGAAAGAATTTTTGTGAGCAAAACAATCCAACAAACCTCTCTAAAACCTCTACTCTTTTGTTTTGTTCCCAATA
>JAHZTW010000106.1:184849-200924 GCA_020283515.1 Alliaria petiolata | reverse complement strand
GTTGTTTACTTCCAAGTAGATACCACCAACAAGACCCAAATCTCCAAAACTTGGGCGAAAGAAGACTGAATCTGAAGAAACTCACACCCCTCGACCTGTCTCTTATACACATCTAGATGTGTATAAGAGACAGACCTCATCCTTCTCCTTCTTCTTCCATTCCTTCGATTTTTGCTTCAATGGACGTTTGATTTGCTCTGGTCCTGCGTTTGGTGAGGAAGATGTGCGTCTTAGTGTTCTCGTTTTTTTTTTTTTTGCCTGGTTTTCTTGTTTCTTCTTTGTTTGGTTGCTTTCAAAAATGGCGGAAGTTCTAATGAATCTGAGGAACTTATCTACTTGTCCGTTTTCATTGCTTGGTTTCAGTGTCGGTAGATCGAAAGTTTTACTGCCACTTACCGATTTGCTTCACTCCCCTGACTAGTGAGCTCAGTACCACGAGATTTAGGTTTTTCTGATTTAGATTTGCTTCTATTTCCAGATTAGATTTGCGTTTCTCGGGTTGGTTTACTTAGATCGATTCAGAAGTCGGAAGTTAGGTGTCGATGAGTAAGCCTGGTGACTAGGTTTTTCTGGCTTTTGTGGAAAACTTTCTCTCGTTGATCGGACAATTATTTTGAGGAATGTGTGTATTGTCTACGGATCCATCTAAATATATCTATGTACTTTGAGTGGCTTACGTTTGGGTATTGGACAAAAACAAGTGCTTTTATGTTACAACACTTTTAAAATGTAGCTTGAATCTTGGTCACTGACACAATGTTGATTGATATGTAATTGACTTCATAAACCCTAGATAAACGCTCTGATTTTGTGGGCAAATGTTTGTTGTCTGTTGATTAATTTTCATTATAATGCCTGGTTCAAGGGTGTGTATAAATTTAAGTGAATGCTTTTTTAAGTAAAATCTCCTTAATATTTCAGTTTATAAACTTCTCTGCTCAGGAACTTGATAAGTGCTGATGCTATTTACCTTTTTTTTTGTCTCTTTCACTTATACCAGTGTTAGTTCCATATTTGTTTGTTTTGTAGTTTACTATGGATCCTGAAAGTATCATGGTGGCTGATGGGACTGACTCTGCTCTTGCAAATGGTGGCTTAACAATGGATCATGTCAGTATTAAAGGCTGTCTCTTATACACATCTAGATGTGGCGGTGGTACGTCATCTGGACCATCGGATTGTAACAGTGAGAATTACCTCTCCGCCGTGAGACTCTCCGGTCCGAGATAACACTCTTGTCTTTAGCCAATTCTTAGTAGCTTAAATAGGTTTTTGGCTCACCATATTTTGTTGTATATTGTGTGCTGTGCTTAAAAAGTTTTGTAATAATGTTCCGAGTTTTTTTTATTACATAGTTTAATTGCACCACCTGTCGTTTTTCTAAACGTCGAAAAACGCCTTGTCGTTTTTCATTATTTTGTATCGTCACGCATTCCGAATGCGTGCCGTGTCCTTACTACTCTCACTGATAGACGGATTCCTGCGTTTCTATTGGCTAAAACGGTTTCCTTACTGTACGCTCGTGGGTAGACAATAGAAACTCCCGTGGTACATAAAAATCAGCTGGCGCTCGGTGATTCTAGTCCCACCGTTAGAGATGACGACGACTGCGTCCTTGTTTGAAACTTCTCTTTTTCGGAGCTACTCGTCTCCTTCTTTCAAATTCAAATGCGAATTCGAATCTCCCGCGAAAACGAAAACGCGACTGTTCTCTCCGGGGAGTGGGAATCATGTTATCAGATCTGTAACAGCATGTCGTATCCGTTGCGTCTCCGATGATCCCGGTAAGAGCGGATTCTAGTATCGTTGGCCCCTTGTGTTCTATGGTTTTCGTTTCCATCAATCTCGGATGCTGTTTTGCTTTTCGGATTCTTCTTCTGATTCTGTCGGCGATTAATTCTTGGCGTGCTTACTGCTTAGTGATTTCGTGCTGAGATGTTCTGTTTCTGCATATAATTTCTAGGTTCGCGTCCTGTTTTGGTTTCTAGTAGAAGGAAAATGGCTATCATGTTGTCCACTGTGCAGCTTCTGTCTCAAATCCTTCCGCCAAATGGAAAAGCAGCTGAGTGAGTTTTACAAATGGCGTTGAGTTTTGGTTTGTTCATTTGGATTAGTATTCCTCATGTTATATTTTTGCAAACCGACTGTTGGGGGTTTCAGCATTTATCCAGCGATGCAAAGCGAAATAAGGAAAGTCGTGACAAAGGGTAAGGCTGCTGGTGTGCTTCGTTTAGTGTTTCATGATGCCGGAACCTTTGAACTCGACGATAACACAGGTAATTGCGATATGACTCAGTGATGCTGATCAGACTCATTCTCAGAATTCTTCTAGTATTTGTTTGTCAAGTTCAATGTAAAACCCGAAATAGATGGACATGATTATGATTTTTGAGCTGCCTTTTATCTGTTGACCTGTTGTTAGATTATATTTAAAACGGAAACTGTGATTTCTGGTTGTTTTCTGTAACTTGTGCTGTTTATAGGCTTAGCTGAGCTGAATATGAAGTATTTGAGGGTTCTGGTCGTGGCTCTCTTCAGATGTTTCTTATCGTCCACAACTTAACATACCTTAGTTTGTTAATTTGGCTTTGGTGAACCAAGCTTGGTTGGTTAAAGTTTAGGTTCAGTTTGCGCCTTTGCGATTTACTACACTTCTGTTGGTTTCTTCTTTCTTTCCCTGTAAAAGATACTTTGCAACCCACTTTAGGTGAGATCAGCTATGTCTTGATTGTTCTTGGTAATGAATTTAACTGCAGGTGGCATCAACGGGTCTATTGCTTATGAACTCGAGAGGCCTGAAAACACAGGTTTGAAGAAATCCCTAAAGGCACTACTAAATCCCTCTCTTTTTCTTTTGTTAGTGCGAGGAAATAAATATGCAAACTTTCACATCTATTTTTTTGCACTTGTATCTCAGATTTGTCGAATATGTTACTTTCAAATAACTAATTTTCTTGGTAGATGGTTTCTTTGTTAGGTTCTAGCGAAAGCAAAGATTAATATTGATGCTATACAACCAGGTAATTACTATTTGAACTTCATAAACAAAAGAAATGCGCCTTGGTGCTAATGTTCTTAATCTGTGTGATCTTAGTGTCTTGGGCGGATATGATCTCTGTCGCTGGGTCCGAAGCAGTTTCAATATGTGGCGGCCCAACAATTCCTGTAGTTTTGGGAAGACTTGATTCAACGTAAGCACGTCATGAATGGTACTTTGTCCTCATTCGTATAGATCTCTGGTCGCTGTTTCTATATGTCCAACAGGATGATTGTTTTAACGTTCACAGGCAACCTGATCCAGAAGACAAGCTACCTCCAGAATCCCTGAGTGCCTCTGGTTTGAAAGAATGTTTCAAAAGAAAAGGATTTTCGTGAGTCCTTACTCTAAAGTAGCTACAAATTGTTTTTATAACAACATTTTGTAACTTGACATCACTGGGGTTTGTGGTGCCATTGCAGGACCCAAGAACTCGTTGCGTTATCTGGGGCACATACTCTTGGGAGTAAAGGCTTTGGAGATCCATTTGTTTTTGACAATGCATACTACAAAATCCTTCTTGAGAAACCATGGACATCGGCATGTAAGNGCAGGAAACACAAGAAGCTGAGCTTAGGAAGCTAAGGAAAAGCTTGAACTTCAAAGCCACACCCATGCCTAGCTTTTATCAAGAACCTCAGCCGCCTAAAACCGAGTTAAAGAAGGTACTTCTGCTCTCTGCTCAACCAGGATCTCATTTTTTTAGTGAAGTACTAATTCTCACGTTTCATGTAAAATTGTTGTTTACTTCCAAGTAGATACCACCAACAAGACCCAAATCTCCAAAACTTGGGCGAAAGAAGACTGAATCTGAAGAAACTCACACCCCTCGACTCGGTAGGCTGAGCCTAGATGAGAGAGGTTCTAAAGATGACCCAACTGCTAAGGGAATTGTGCCAACGGTTGAGCTCAAGAAGCAACCGGTGCGCAAGTCACTTCCAAGATTGCCATCTCAGAAAACAGCTCTCCCCGATGGAAAACCCGCCCCAGCAAAAGCTGCCACAACCTCAGCAAAGGTGAAACCTGAAAGAAAGAAACTTGAAAAAGATGCAGAAACTCTAAACCAGTCTTCACATCCCATAGAAGAGGAAGCACAAGCGACTCTATCAGCCAATGCTGATGCAGAAGATTCACATGAGATTGTATCCCCAAGGGTGGATGAAGACAGAGCCGAGTCCATTGAGGTCGCTGAAGTGGTTGCTGTTGAGCATTAAAAACTCTGCGGTACGATCATTACTCTCAGGACTCATATCTTGCATTAATTAAGGAGGAGAACAAGAGGAAAAGAAACCGTATGATATTTATATATATATATCTTCAACCAAAACTTATCTGAGAAGAAATGGGTAAAAGAGTGAAAAGGTTGCTGCTTTTCAATATTTCTGTGTTTGATGGTAATGTTTTAAATCTTTAAGCTGTTTTTGATGTCAAGATCTTGTTTTCTTTTTCTTTTTGATGCTTTGATTCCTAAAAGGTGAATATTCAGGACATTCTTCGTTCGCTCTGTGTATTCCTTTTTATTTTTCTTTCTTTTGTTAAAATTGATTATCTTCTGTCCCAAATTTTGTTAGCTATCCAACGGAATAAATACTAAACACGATGTTGTAGGAGATGGAGTTTGCGATTTCCACAAAAATATAAAATACGTGAAGTTATAAAAACAAAAGTTCGACTAGCATTTTGGTAGCTACAATGGGTTGTCGTTTGTGGTAAGTGGGTAACTAGTAAGTAGTAACATTCCACAAGAACAGTATGTTTTTAAAAAAAAAAAAAATTGCTTGTAGTTATGGAATTCTGTAGCTACGAGAGGTTAGTTTTTTTTTTGCTTTTCGTCTTAGCAATTTACGAAAAGAAAAAAATTCCATAAAATGGTACAAACATTTTACCATGATGATTTCAAACGTCGTAAAACTAAAATTTATCTGCAGTTTTTGCCTTTTGACCAAAAAAAAAAAAAATCTGCAGTTTTTGCCTATAATTTCTTGATACTTTTTTTCTGCAGATAAACACAAAAAGGTTTTCGATTATTTTGTTTTTGCAAATTGCAACGGTCAAAGTTTATTTCATGCATGCATCGACACAAAACAAATGTATTAACGAGAGCTGAGCGTGACACCTCTCGCAACCATTGATCAATAATTGATTCTTTAGGTTTTTTGACAACCAATAATTGATTCTATCCAAAGTGCAGGACCAAACTCAATTCACACTTTTTAGCTCTAAGCCTAAGGACACAAACAACTTTATTCTTCTTTGGAATATCACATTTTGGTCACAATAATGCAGCTTTGGACTTTTGAGACTTGGTTCGTCTTTTCCTACACATTAGCATCAATCAATCTAACTCAATGTGCAGAATATATTTATGATTAAACCGGAATTTTGAGTTTTTATTATATTACACCGGTTTAAGAAGAGTCAAGACACAACTGATACAGATGGATTATAGGTAGATAAACCATTCTCATATTTAATTTCTTCCTCCTCTTCCTCTTCCTCTTCTTCAGTATCCCATAGAAATCGAGCATATGAGGCAAGAACATGACTGCAATAAACACAATTCATCACGCATTAGATTTACATTTCTCATGATGATGTATTGTATTACACCACATAAACATTGCAGATGCAGAGAGAAAAAACCATGAAACGATGTCTCTATCATATTCGACGTGTGAGGCTATTGTTCTGAGACAAATTGACCAATCACTTCTTCAAAGGTTGGATATAGAGCAAATCACATTTGATCCACAAAATCATTTTACGTGAAATGTTATCTTATTATTCGCTTTCAAGTTTCAACCAGCCCATTCCCATGAAACAAATCTAAAACTGGCCATAACAAATACTCAATTCCCACTAATATATCAGCAATCTACAAAAATGGGTTAGTAAAAAAAGTTGATGAACTAAAATCCGAATCCAAAGTCAAGAGTTTATCGATTAGGTTCTAAGCAGATTCTGGAGAATAACAATTCTAGTTAACGTTTATACTCACCAGTCATGAGGAGAAGACTGAACAGCTTGATCAAAGTAAGACTGAGCACGAACACCGTCTCCGTGATTTTTCCATATCAAATCTCCATACATAGACAACATCTCTCCATCTCTCCCATTCTCAGACAACATCGCTCTCTCACAGTACTCCTCTGCTTTTCTCTCATCACCTTTCACCTGCAATATTAGTACACGAAATTTAACCATTCAAATTCCAAAAACCAGGAACAGAGATCGTTTTCAATATAGCAATAGTGCGTACAAGGTCCAAGTGATAAGACTCCTTATAGTTTAGCTTTATCATCTTTCTACTGGCCTGTGCATTTTGGGAATCAAGGTGTTGAAGTTTACACTTATATATGCGGGCTTCAAGGATTGTCAAATTTTTTCCCAAATATATATATTAACTACAATAAATCTACTGGAATTTTGTAGCAAATATTATGACGCAATTTTGAAATACAGAGGTTTTTATTTCCGGATTAGAACAACTGAACAAGTATGGTGTATGTGTATCATGTATACCTCTTTGAGGAAACGAGCGTAGTTAGCGAGAAGAAGAGCGTCTCCGGGATAACGTTGGATCATCTCTTCGTAATAACCATCTACGCTCCCACCTCCACCTCCACCGCCACCTCCGGTGCCGTCTCCGCCTCTACCGCCAAATACACCGTTCGAACCTCCCTGGTGTAGCCCGGATCTCTGCAAAACCCTAGACGACGCCGTTTCGTCGTAGTAGGCGCTGGACGTTTTGTTTCTGCTCTCAGGCGCCTGAATCGCTCGCATCTCGTAGAGGTTTCCATCTGAAGCAGCTCTGGGAATCGATTGACAACCCCGAGGAGAAGCAGAGACGGATCGAGCCGTCGTTAGAACACGAGCTCCGTTTGTACATCGTGGAGCCGACGATTTCTGGGCGGCGCGTAGATTAAGGTCCAGAGATGACGCGCTTCTCAGTATCATTTTTAGTTTGTCTTCTGGGGAAATTTTTCAGTGGAGTATGGTGGTGTGAGAGAAGATGAAAGATATTTATCACTAAAAATATCATGGAGTGTACGTTCTTATCAGTCCCCACTATTAGTTATTACTATCAAATTGACCCCAAAGTTTCAGTATTCACAATCACATCCATGCATTACTATACACACTAGTTACTGTATATCATTTTTTTCTGGTCTAGAGAGGAGGGGGGGCAACTTTTAGTCCTCAGACGAGAGAGTAGGTGTAGACATTTTAACCGCGCCAAATCGAAATCGAACGGAACCAAAACTGAATCCGATAATCATCAAAATCTCTATTCTTATTAGATATTGTATTTTAGTGTCTCATATCGAGGTAATGAATGTTAGTTACATGTGATAGATTTGTTCATTCGTAATGTTTTTACTTTCTAGATTTAGAGCATTTTGTGAGTAAAAATAACATTGAATCAAATATGTATATATATCATCTTTAAGATTGAGACTTTGACAAAAGAATACAAATTATAATAATAAGAATATCAATTTTATCGAAAAAAAATAGTCGGTGTCAGATTATCCAAGACCCTAATAAGGAAAACATTTTAATTTGATTGGACACAGAAATACGTAAGTAGCTGGATCAAGGAATTTGATTCTGCCCCAAAAATCGCATCTTGAACCGATTTCCACGGTCATAATGAAACCAAGAACATGGACAAAGAGATCTCTCTTTCAAAATTGATGAGGAATAACAGACGGACGTTGGTTGTAATTTAAAAGGCTAATTGAAGAATTTCAATAATGGATACATTGTCTATATCTTCTTTTTCCCAATCATATATATTTTGTTTCTTAAGTTCCATGTGATTCTTTAATCAAATCATATGTATAAGCCTTCTTCCTCCCAAACATCAACAAGAAAATGCACCATGTCCTGTAACATTGCATCATCATCAATTTAAACAAGTTTTCCTATCAACAGCGACACCAGATATCTAAATCCCAGATGAAAAAAAATCTAAACAATCTTCTATTACAATTAATAATTAATGTCTTGACTCTTGAGCAGGAAACATGAATAATCAATCACCTGAAGAGGTATCGGTCGAGGAAAAGGTTTGTTTGTGCTCAATAAGCTACCATATGTCGAGTTCCAGCTGAAAAATTATCATAAAGTATGAATTAGAATTTAGAAGTAAGAGTTTCATCTTAACATTGAAGAATTTCAAGAAACAAATCATATGATTAAGCATAGAAACAAATTAAATACTTCAATTTTTGTTTTGTTTTATTTGTCCGAATATTTAATAATACAAATTATAATTACTAATTTTCAGCAAGAAGATTGTTCACTGGTTGTCACCTTATTGCAGGTTCTAGAACTCGGCATTGTTGGCTGGTTCTGCATTCGCGCCATTGGTGTCTCGTTTGGTTCCATAGAGCAAGCCCTTCAATGAAAATAAATGAAGAAGTAATATATATTTTTTGGCATAATTAATTACTAAGTAATATTATTACTTGCTTCTGTAAAGGGAAACTTGAAGCAAAGTATCAAATGTAAATGAAGGATGATAAAGCTAACGTAGAATTGCGTTTTAGTATAATGTTTGTGGACTTATATACATGCATATGCAATTCTTGTAACGTATGCACCCGATTTAGACTTTGATTGGATAGTGCTTGCTACTATGCTTACTGTGTAATTTGTATCAAATGAAGTTAATGGCATATATACTCTGCAAAAATATTTTATGCATGGAATGTATGAAGTTTTTTTTAATGATTTTCTTAACCAGATATATGTTTACAAACGCAGACATATATATATATATATATATATATATAAGTTGGCGTTTGAAACAACCGAGGCCTTAGAACACCAAAGATAGATTTAATTAAGAGTATGTAGTTATACCATGATTTACAAATTCGGTAGAGTTGCTTGTGCTACACCGGGGATCAAAAGGCGGGTTTAAAGATTGTGATCGAATCGTGATATTGTGGTCCATATCACACGTACTTGTGCTCCAGAAACCGTCTGATGAACCACAACCTTTCTTCACAACCTTCCCTTGGATTTTGAGTCCCTTTGATGGCTCATCGACTTCCACAACTGAAGACCTTCCACTTTTGCGGTATCCGAAACAGTTTATGCTCTGTACACAAAACCATCATTAATATATAGAAAATATTAACAACGTTACCTCTTGGTACGTTCTAGTATGTTTGATCTATGCGGAAACAAATCAATTTGGTTATACGGGATGGCACACATTGATGAGGGTTTTGCATTTTGATCTTAGAGATTCCATGAGGTAGATAGGGAGAGCTTGGAAGTAAGCTGCCAGGAATCGGAAGGAAGAGCAACAACTCGTCTTACTAAATTGGGTTTGTGTTTTTATCAAGAATGAAGAACAAGAACACATAGCTAGCTAATACAAAGGAAAAAAAAACACAATGAACAGAAGAAGAGAGAATTAAGAAAAGACTCAAAAAAGATTAGCATAGAAGTATAACATGCCTCATAAGACAAGCAAACACACTTAAGCACAAAAAGATTCCGCAGGTTAAAATTTAGAAGCAAGTAAGGCATCATATCATTACATTGTTTAAGTTGTAATGTGACAACTTAAACGGGGGCAGATAGTTTTATAACTATTCAAAGGAAACTGAAAATTTTCATTGGTGGCAAGTAGCAACTGTGCCATAAACATAGAGATAACTTTATAATATCCAGATTGGTTATAATTTGTTTTAGAGAAAAAACAAGAATTAACATTAATACACCAAACGAGAACTTTATGATCTCCTTCAGAAAAATGGATAGCACTTGTCTCTAACCTAAACTATATACAAATAAATGCAAAAATATTTTACGTCAAACTGAAAGACAGCCTTAAGTCGTTTTTACATTCTGGACAAAGGAAAAAAAAAGTCGTTAAACATAGGTTTTTCACTTTATAAAAGAAAAAGCTTTTGATTAAACCCGTCGGTGAGTAAATTCATTAATTGGTGCAGGCAGGTCTACACAATCCATGCAACGAGGGTGGACCCAGCAGTACCAGATCATTTCCACCCAATCCCACTAACAACAACTGGAGCCTGGAGGGTATCGATTTGATTCCCCAACTCCTCCTCTAAAAAGTCTAAAAAGAAAGAAGTAATACATTTCCCAAAATACCCTTTACAACGTTAACATTAAAAGGTCAAAACGGGGTCGTATCGACAAAAGAACTGAGGTCACCATGTTCTTCTCCACAGCTTGAGATGCGGTCGCTTCAATTTTGAAACCAAAAGAACAAAACACAAGAAAACGCTTTTCTCTCTCTCTCTCTCTCTCTCTCTCTCTCTCTCTCTCTCATCGAGCTTCATTTTCCGGCGGATCACACTCGGAATTTTCACCATCGTGTTTGCGGAATCAGAAGAGATCAAAAGATGTTTGATGGTCTCTTAGGCCGCGGGTTTGCTCCCAAGGGGTTTGTCTTCTTCTTCTCTCTCTCTCTCTCTCTTGCTTTGTTCATGCCATTTTCTCTCTCTGATTCCATTTCCGAATTTTACTATTTATCTTAACTTTGCTTGTTAATCTCAAAAAAATTTATTCTGGGCGAATCGATTTAATGGTGTGATCTGGTTCGGCAGAAAACCACTGATAAAACTGACCAAGAATAAGATCGATGTTCTTCGGAGGAAGAGGACTGCCACGATCAAGTTTCTGAAGAGAGATTTGGCTGATCTCGTCTCTAATGGCCTTGACGTTAATGCTTATAGCAGGGTACGTTATGTTTCAAACGCTTAGTTTGGTTTGGTTTAAGATTTTTTTCATTGAGAATCAATAAAATTCGGATTTTATTTAATGATTTGCAATCGCTTGACGCAGGCTGGAGGGCTTCTTGATGAATTAAGGCATCTCTGGAATCTTGACTTTGTTGACAAGACCTGTGATTTCGTATATAAGCAACTCTCTACGATGCAAAAGATGGAGTAAGTGTCTATGGTTTTTGGTTTCAGATTTCCATGTTATCTACTCTTTCAATGTGTATGCCATTCTTCCTGGATATATAGCATATCTTAATCTATCTTGAATTTCTTATGATTCATGAGTAGTTGTAACATACTCCGAGTAGATGAGAAATTTCTTTGCACATTCTCTGCCACATCAACTTGTTAGGTTCTATATTGAAAATCAGGTTCTCTATATCTAATAAAAAATTGAATATCTAGATCGAATGTCACTGACCTCCTATTTTGGCATTTTCCTGTTTCCTTGGCGATGTGAATCGTGTTCTGTGGCTTAGTGGAACGTTCTCAAAGATAATTGAAGTAGTTTGTTCAAGGTGGAAACATGGTTAGGTTCATTAGTTGATTTTGCGCTTCTTTTTTCCAGGGAATGTCCAGAAGATTGTCGTGAAGCTGTGTCGTCGCTAATGTTTGCAGCCTCTGGATTTTCTGAGCTGCCTGAGCTGCGTGAACTGAGGCAAATGTTTCACGAAAAATACGCAGATTCACTTGGATTGTTTGTCAACCAAGAGGTACGGGTTTCTCTACTGGATTTTCTGGTAATCTTATACAGCATACATGTTTAGGCACCTAATGGTATCTCTTATAGCTTGTTGAGAATATGTCATCGAAGCCATTTTCTTTGGAGAAGAAAGTAAAGTTAATGGAAGATGTTGCATTGGAGTTCTCTATTCGTTGGGATTCTAAAGCTTTTGAGAAGAGGATTTCGAGACATAATACTAGTTCAGTAAAGGTATGACAATGACTCATTTATTTTTAAGGGACGACAATAAACTGAAATATATGAAAAGACACTGAATTATGATTTCTCTCCTGGACATGAACAGGAGACCCCAAAAAGCACTTACGACAAGTACAAGCCTGTAGACGGAAGCATGTCCTTGCCATCAGAAAGAAGAGATCCTTTGTTTCAACCTGATAATTATCAGAATGGTCTCAGAGAACATCAGCATAGCCTAACATCTAAAGAAAAGTCAGATAATGTTCGTCACGCCTCCAGATCAGAAAGCAAGGACAATAAGGCAGAAAGGAAAGAGTTTTATGTTCAACCAATTTTTACCGAAGGTGACACTATAGTAATGAAGGTCAAGCGAGAGAATCTGCATGGACTACCATCTAAAGAAAAGTCAGATGATGTTCGTCACGCCTCCAGATCTGAAAGACCTGAACCTATATTTAACGAAGGTGATACTATAGTAATGAAGGTCAAGCGTGAGAATCTCGTTCAAGGGAATGGACGTCGAAATGGTGAAGCTGATGCGCCTAAGAAAACAGAGGAGACAGAGAAACCTAAGCCTAGCAGCACCAAAAGAGCTGACAAGTTAGTTCTCGGCTTTAAACAAGAGAGTTTCTTTCAAGGATACAAACGTGAGAATTATGAAGAGCATGCACCTCAGAAAGTGGAAGATAACATCTCAAGACCTCCAAAGCCAAGTAGCAAGTCGAAAAGAACAGAGTCTATTGATTCAGGTCGTAGACATGATCAGGAGAGTAGAGAAAATGCAGTTCTTGTTGGAGAGAGCACAGGAAAATATCAATCTAGTGGTAACGTCAAGGGTTGTGAAAATGAATATGATCATGCAAATCCAGCAAGGAAAGCTGAGGAGCGAGAAACAGAGAGAATGAAATCATACAAATCCCTTCCACCTCCGTATGTTAAACCTAGCGGTAAAGCAAAGAATGAAAAAGCTGAAGCTTCAGTTGATCCAAAGGCTCGGTTTGATGGTGAAGATGGAAATTATCCAGAGACTGATAAGAAGAATGTTGCAGGTGTAGAGAGAGGAAAAAAAGCAGATCCTCAGCAAGTGAATGACATAGATAATCAATCTCTGAAACGGCGATCTAGTAGAAGAAAACACATTCTACAATCGGGTGGTGGTGATGATGATGATGATACAAGAAGCCGAAGAAGGGAGAACTCGAGAAAAGGTCTTCAAGTCTTAATTGATGAGGATGAGAAGGACAGCGAGGAAAAGATGATGGATAAACTTCTCATGCACTACAGTAAAAAACCTTCAAGCTACGAAAAGAACAATGTGCAACAAGAATCCAAAAGCAGGCGTTCGCATCATAAAAAAGCCGAAGGAGGTGAAGAGATGATGATTCATCAGCCCGCTCGGTCACGTTCTCTACCTAGTGAACAATTTGCCGGGCCATCTGAACCGGTAAAAACGTTTGCCCGGGCTTCCACGTTCCAGCCGGAACGTTCCAGTGGAGCTAAGCACGTTCATCCCAAGTTACCGAACTACGACGACTTGGCCGCCAGATTTGCAGAGCTAAAAGGAAGGTAAATTTTTGAACAGTTTATGCCTAGAAACATTGTATGAGATTAAATATTCTATTACACACACGTCACTTCTTCATAGTTCATGTCCCCATATCGCATTGTAATGGATCCCAAAGAGTTGTTTGATCATCTGTTTCCAGCACGAACTTATTAAAAGTACTACCAATATATACTGTTTAACCAGAAGAGAGAGGAGGGGTTAAAAAAGGGTTACAAACAACATTGAACTGTTGAATTAACCGAACCGAGGTATCACAAAAAGGTTACTTCCCGTTAATTTGTTGAAACTCCGTGTGTTCTCTCCGTTAAATGGTAGGTTCTTAGTGGGTTCTAAATAACTTTAAGAGTTAGGTTCTTAGTGGGTTCTAAATAACTTTAAGAGTTGGTTGTTAGTGCGCCACGTGGCGATGTCTGATTCGCTGATTTTTTTTTTATACTTTTTTTATACTTTTTCTTAACTTAAACTTTAAAAAAAATTATATGTTTAACTTTTTAAAAAAATTCTATGTTTAAAATATTTTTTGTCATGTATGTTTTAAATTTCATTTAATGCAATATATTTTATGTTTCATTTAAGAAAATAAACTCTTCTAAAACTAAAATAATTTTTATAATTTTTTTTTAATTAAGAACCTCATCAAAGGTTTTACTATTGGAGAAGAAAAACAAATTAATGAAAATGTAGACTTCTTAGATAAAATGTATAATAAAAAATTGATAAGTAGCATTGCACATGCTCTTACATGGCGTACAGCAAAACCAAATCTTATGTGAATATAGTTTTATATAAAATATGAAACCAAATGAGCAAATTCAATTGAACCAAACCGTATCTAAACCGAGAATTAAATAAAAGTAAAAGGGGATTATTACAACCCTAAATCGGAGAGAGAACGCAGAAGAAGAAGAAGAAGAAAGCGCCAGTGGTGCCAACGCCGGAGACGAGAAGGAAGAAGCGCCGGTGGTGACGCCACCAGAAGAGGAAACAAGGGCAAACCCTGCGCAGCTGCACAATCTTCAGAACTGGCCCTGGTGTTTGATAAGCATAAGAATTTGAAGTTTGCTGAAAATGGCTAGATATCTAGCACGGCATTTGGTATCTAGAAACTTCTCCTCCTCAGTTTCTTCCCGTCCTCTGCACGTCTGCGTCGTTGGGAGTGGACCTGCTGGTTTCTATACTGCCGAAAAGGTTCTTTGATCTTTTGTACAGTTACATTTGCACTTAGGTGAAATGTATATGTCGTCGCAACTTTGTCTGATAGCTAGCTACCAAAAAAACAAAAAACAGATTTAAGGTTTGCGTGTTGATCATCAATTAAGACTCTTAACCTTTGTGATATGATGGCTTGTGATCAGTTACTGAAGGCGCATGAAGGAGCTCGTGTTGATATAATCGATCGATTACCCACACCTTTTGGGCTTGTTCGGTCTGGTGTTGCTCCTGATCATCCTGAAACTAAGGTACCACTCCATTTCTTACATCTGTAGATTTCATAGCTCAATCTCTTGTTTGCAGAGATTTAGAAGATTCTCCCTCGAGAGCTTGATTTCAACCACAATGCTTTCTACAGATCGTCATTAATCAGTTCTCACGTGTGGCACAACACGAGCGTTGCTCTTTCTATGGGAATGTAAAGCTTGGTTCCGATTTCTCACTTTCTGAGCTGCGGGATTTGTATCATGTGGTAATACCTCCTTAATAAATGCTCTTGTATGATCTTGGTTGACAACTAAATAAACTTTACTCGTGAGTTGTGCCAAAGGTTATTTTGCTTACGTTCTCAACTTATTATCGTGTGTTCAGGTTGTACTTGCATATGGTGCTGAAAGTGACAAAGATCTTGGCATTCCAGGTGAGGTATGCCCATTAGAGTTAGGTGTTTATATAGATTTTGGTTGCTTATACTTGTTGGGTATGCAGCGTAACGTATGCTGATGTATAAAGTTGGCTTGCTTTGGTAGAATTTGAGTGATATACACTCCGCAAGAGAATTCGTCTGGTGGTATAATGGGCATCCCGACTACAGCAGTATGAAACCTGACTTGAAAAGGTCTGACAAAGCTGTTATTCTTGGCCAGGTACTCTAATATATATATGGTTTGTGTTCCTCAATTTGTTAAAAGACGCCTTACATTCTAAGATGCAGATAATTCTACCTTTTGAACAATATAATGCTCTTTTGCAGTCATGCATTTGCATAATTCTTTAGCTGTATAACACAGCCTGTATTGTATTCGTATGTTGGAATTCATTTGGAGTCTCAAATTATAGAATTTCAGGTTCAGTGTTATATAGAACCATATTATGTTTTGCATCTACATTTTAGTTGGTATAGGTTGACATGCGTAGTTATATTCTAGTCTGGTTTTCTTTGCTTGGGGCATATTTGTTGCTCGTTAGCTATCCTCCATTGTAATAACAGTTTGATACTTTACAGTATATGCATTTCTCAAGACCTCTCTGACATATGAATCCTATAATTTTAGGGTAATGTAGCTCTAGATGTTGCTCGGATTCTCTTAAGACCGACAACAGAGTTGGCATCCACTGATATTGCTAGACATGCTTTATCTGCGCTGGAAGAAAGTTCTATAAGGTCCCATTGAACTAGCTAGATCTTTTTCCATCCCATCTTTCGTAAAGTTGACCACCAACTAGTTCCTGATACAAAGTTGTAACGTGTACAGGAAGGTGTATCTCATTGGAAGGCGAGGACCAGTTCAAGCAGCATTGACTGCTAAAGAGCTGCGAGAAGTTCTTGGTATCTTGCATATTCA
>JAHZTW010000106.1:61054-75646 GCA_020283515.1 Alliaria petiolata | reverse complement strand
CCACAATGCTTTCTACAGATCGTCATTAATCAGTTCTCACGTGTGGCACAACACGAGCGTTGCTCTTTCTATGGGAATGTAAAGCTTGGTTCCGATTTCTCACTTTCTGAGCTGCGGGATTTGTATCATGTGGTAATACCTCCTTAATAAATGCTCTTGTGTGATCTTGGTTGACAACTAAATAAACTTTACTCGTGAGTTGTGCCAAAGGTTATTTTGCTTATTTGATGTCCTCAACTTGTTATGGTGTGTTCAGGTTGTACTTGCATATGGTGCTGAAAGTGACAAAGATCTTGGCATTCCAGGTGAGGTATGCCCATTAGAGTTAGGTGTTTATATAGATTTTGGTTGCTTCTACTTGTTGGGTATGCAGCATAACGTATGCTGATGTATAAAGTTGGCTTGCTTTGGTAGACTTTGAGTGGTATACACTCCGCAAGAGAATTCGTCTGGTGGTATAATGGGCATCCCGACTACAGCAGTATGAAACCTGACTTGAAAAGGTCTGACAAAGCTGTTATTCTTGGCCAGGTACTCTAATATATATATTGTTTGTGATCCTCAATTTGTTAAAAGACGCCTTAAATTCTAAGAAGCAAATAATTCTACCTTTTGAACAATATAATGCTCTTTTGCAGTCATGCATTTGCATAATTCTTTAGCTGTATAACACAGCCTGTATTCGTATGTTGGAATTCATTTGGAGTCTCAAATTATAGAATTTCAGGTTCAGTGTTATATAGAACCATGTTATGTTTTGCATTTACATTTTAGTTGGTATAGGTTGACATGTGTAGTTTTATTCTAGTCTAATTTTCTTTGCTTGGGGCATATTTGTTGCTCGTTAGCTATCCTCCATTGTAATAACAGTTTGATACTTTACAGTAAATGCATTTCTCAAGACCTCTCTGACATATGAATCCTATAATTTTAGGGTAATGTAGCTCTAGATGTTGCTCGGATTCTCTTAAGACCGACAACAGAGTTGGCATCCACTGATATTGCTAGACATGCTTTATCTGCGCTGGAAGAAAGTTCTATAAGGTCCCATTGAACTAGCTAGATCTTTTTCCATCCCATCTTTCGTAAAGTTGACCACCAACTAGTTCCTGATACAAAGTTGTAACGTGTACAGGAAGGTGTATCTCATTGGAAGGCGAGGACCAGTTCAAGCAGCATTGACTGCTAAAGAGCTGCGAGAAGTTCTTGGTATCTTGCATATTTAAATCATATTTTGGGCTTTTAATATTCTTTTTTTTTCCGATCGATCCCACAAAAAAGTTGAAGATGAATAACATAAGAAAACAACTTGTGTGTGAGTAGGGTCTACGATGACTAGAAACAATATATTATCTATTTGTGTGGTTTGGTGTGATGAGTTTGGGGTATATAATGCCATTATTGTTAGCTTGTATGAGTGGAAATGACTTTCTGCATATTCTGTTTTTTTTTCAGTTTGTCGCATATATAAGGGGAAGTGTGATTGAATGATATAGTTGCTTGGGTTTTTTTATCAATTAGAGTTTATCGTTCCTTGGATAAATGGGATAGAAATTTACGGCTCTCTATTATTATATTTTAGGATTGAATTGAACCTTGGCTCTTAAATTTAGTCAAAGTGCTTGCTGGATACTCTTACCTCTATCTTTTCGTTAACTTTCTACTCTGTTTGGTCTGCTGCAATTGGCACTGCTTTGGTGAACGTTTTGCAATTCATTAGATACATTAGTTGATACTATATAAAGCGTTGAATTGCAAAAAATTATTTCTTTGCCTAATTTGCTTGCTTTGACCTTCTCGGGTCTTTGTGAGATAATAACATACCGTATTGTCTTTGTTTTCTGTGACAATTTTTTCTAAAGATCTTCTTATCATTAATTTTTTTTTAATGTTTTGTTCCCCATTGACGCTTGTTTGCTTCCCACTGATATATGAATATAAACACATATATAACTTTATAATGCAGGGATTAAGAACTTGCACATTCGAATAAAGGAGACTGACTTGAGTGTAACACCTGCTGATGAGGTACTTGTGTTACCGATTTTTCATTAAAGTAAGGTTGAGCTCTGTTATTTGCTTCTTTGATGAAATTGTAATAAGTTATTATGCCTGTTTGCATCGACATTCCACAAAAAAATTGTCTTTGCTTCTCGTGAACATCAAATCCCTTTGTGCTACGTTTATAACCGTATGATACTCTCTTTTTTCTTTTTTTTTTTCCAAAGGAAGAAATGAAAAACAGTAGAGCCAGAAAGAGGATCTATGAATTACTGTCAAAGGCAGCAGCAGCGGCAGGAACATCCGGAGCAGAGCGTGATCAACGAGAGCTCCACTTTGTTTTCTTCCGCCAACCTGACCGGTTCTTGGAGTCAGATGAAAGAAAGGGCCATGTTTCCGGTGTAAACTTGGAGAAAACCATTCTTGAAAGTAAGTGCACCTCAAGGTGAAACTAATTTCTTAAATGCTGGTTTCTTTATTACAACGTTGCGTAGATTTCTTAGCTCTGCTGTTTGAGACACTAAAAAGTGGATTAGTGATTGCTGAGGATACAATAGTGTAAAAGTTCATCCATATCTCTTGCTACTTGTAGGTGTTGGAAGCGGAAAGCAAATTGCAGTTGGTACAAGAGAGTTTGAGGATCTTAACTGCAGGTAATATGCGCTCTAATGAAAGGTTCTCAGTGAACAAAATTGAATGAAAGCATGTTCGATTTTTGCAGTATGGTGCTGAAAGCCATTGGTTACAAGTCGGTTCCAATCAACGGTTTACCCTTTGATCACAAGAAAGGTGGTCTGATATGAAAGTTTTTGTGTGATTAAAATGTCTATGAGAAAGAAAACTTCTGATTTTTGTGTATGCCTCAATTTCATGTTTCCAGGTATCGTCCCAAATGTAAGAGGTCGAGTGGTTAGTGACACTTCAGGAGGCATATCAGAGACAGAGCCAGGCTTATACGTATGTGGATGGCTCAAAAGAGGACCAGTAGGCATAATTGCCACAAACCTTTACTGTGCCGAAGAAACAGTAAGCACAGCAAACAAAACTTGTCCAGCTAAACACAAAACTGATGTTTTTTGGCTATGAAATGGTGATGAAATTGGGAGATAAAAAAATGTGTATCAGGTTGGTAGCATAAGCGAAGACATTATTGAAGAAGAAGGTGTTTGTAAGAGCGAAAAAGCAGGAAGCAAGGGACTGATGCAGTTGCTGGAGAAGAGAAAGGTGAAGAAGATAGATTTTAGTGGGTGGGAGAAAATTGATGCCAAGGAAAAACAAATGGGGAGTGAGAGAAATAAACCCAGAGAAAAATTAGTCACCTGGGAGGATCTTTTAGCAGCAGCCAACTAGTTCTGGGCCCCAAAAAAATCTCCAGCTATTTCAATAATAGAATTGATCTGGTTATATATTATTTATATTGATTGAATTATCTCTTAACATTACGAAAACTTAGCAGCATTATGTTTGTTGTCTCGCAATATAAGATTAAAAATCGAATAAATTTACGAATATATAAAAATGTTGCTAAAATGTTGAATATAAGAATAGATGTTTTTAGTCGGAAAAAAAAGAATACATGTTTTATTGGTTTTTGTTTTTGTTTATTTTTTGCTTAAATGAAAACATATATGTGCAATATTGTGTGGCTATGATATGAATAAGAGAAAATCAAAATAGTGTTTTTCTTGAAGTTTTTTATCTGTAAAACTTTAAAAGGGCCTTAGGATCAATCGTCATTTTTAAGTTTGTGAGAGATGGGCTCAAAAGGGCCTAAGGATCATTTTGTCATTTAAAAACCCCATATCGCCCAGATTAAAAAAAAAAAGAGAGAGAACGTGATGTTTTATTTTTATTTTTGCACATCATCCTCTTCTTTTCATCTTGAGCAGATCTCAAATTCTCCAAATTATCAGCAATGTCTTTTCAGTTCCGATGGAGGGGTCCTCCATATGTCTTCCTCCGCCTCCTTCACCAGCCTCGCGGAGGCGAATTTCGTCCTTTCACCCGATCTAAATCGGCGATATTCAATTTCGCCACGTGTAAGGTGTACCCTACCTCTGTAGGGTCGTTCACAGGTGATCGCAGGTGCGTTCGTTCACAGGTCCCTCTGTAGAGTGGTGATCGCAAACGGTTATAACAAGCTCTTCAAAGTTGGAAGTTTAGATATCAATTCTCTGAAGCTCTTCAAAGTTGGAAGTTTAGATATCAATTCTCTGAAGCTCTTCAAAGTTATAACAAGCTATTTTTCTCTGAAAATTCTCTCACAAGCTTTTACACTCTCAGCAATGGCGGAAAAAAAACCTTGGGATCATCTGGACGATGCGATCAAGGATCTCTGGAAGTCCTTTCTCGCTGCTTCTGATGAGACATTTCTAACTCTATTCTGCAAGAGTTACGCTGACGAACGAATTCCTGAGAGGTGCGTTCTGTATTCCTTTCTTTTATTTCTCCATCGTTGGTTATGTAGTCTGGCAAATTTTCCTCCGTCGTTTGAACCAATTGGTTTTTTTGACTCTATGATCTCTCCTAGAAAACGTAATTTCCGGTCTCTAGTTTCCTGGAAAACGTAATTTTCCTTGAAAATTTGGTTTTAGTTTCCCAGAAAACTTATCTTTAGTTGCCCGATCTCTATTTTTCATAGGAAACGTAATATTCTGGAAAATTTGGTTTCAGTTTCGTGGAAAATTATCTGTAATTTCCCGATCTCTCTTTTCTCCTAGAGAACGTAATATTCCTGGAAAACTTATCTTTCTCGGAAAACCTATCTGTGTAGTTTTCTTGAGAGTTTCGTAAGCAAACTGAAAAATGAATCTGAGGCTGGTAATTGGACGCTCAAGGAAGATCCAGGCTATGAGGTAATTTCATTTGATTTGACCTCTTTTACTTCTTCTTCTATTTTTATTTTGATTTTCTTCTTTACCAAATCCACTGTTCATCTGTTTGATTCACTGTTCTTCTACTCCGATTTCATTTGATTTTCTTGAACATATCTTTCTGATTTCACATTTTATGACACAGTTCCCAAAAGAATTGATGACTAAATCGTTTGTGGGTAAGAAAAAGAAAATGATGGCAAAGCTTAGTAAACAGAGGAAGAAACTCGCTGAACATGAGAAGAAGGAAGAAGTTGCAGAGGAAGAGATTGAATATGAGAAGAAGGAAGACGTTGCAGAGGAAGAGATTCTGCTGGAAAAACGTGATGAGCTTGTACAGGAAGAAGAACTTGAGCTTGAGCCTCCCCTCACAGAAGCAGGAATTGAACAAAATCGGAAAGCATTCAAGGAGAAGCTTGACAAAACTCAAAAGGCGAAGATTCTATCAAGAGACCAGCGCTCTCAAAAGAACAAAGGGCATCCAACGAAGTGATAAAATTGAAGCTCAAATCGTCAACCAGGAAAACCAACTCAAGGGATGCCTTAAGAAAGATTGATGGTAATTGATAGATTTGTTGATCATTGATGATAGTTTGGTTGGTGATATAATTGATGTTATCGTTTGTTCTGATGGTTGTGGAATTGATATAATTGATGAACTTTTTAGTTTCGTTGGTGATATAATTTGATGTTTCTTTGGATGTTTTTGATTTTTTTTTTTGTTATCGCTTGTTCTGATAGTTGTGTATTTTTTTTCAGTTTCTCATTTAATTTTCATAACACACGTATAAGGCAAGACGCCATGTACAGTCTTTTATTATTTTATTTTTAAAAATAATTGGGCCTTTTTATAAAAGCTTAATGACTAAAGCGATCTTTTCTTCAAAAACAAACAATATCTTTACTTATATTTTATTTTGTTGAGTTTAAGAACAATGATTAATAATTGTTGAAAAATCAACTCATTCAAAACGAAAATATATATTTTTCAGTAGGTTATCTACACCGTGGACAAATGACTTTGAAAAATTAAAATATTTTTACTTATTATAAAATACACATGCACTCTATTATCATTAGTTCATTACCGTATTTGTTTATATGCAAAAATAGTCCAAAATACATAACTTTGAACCAATTCAGGCAGTCCACTATATATATATATTAAATTCATACATCTAAAATTTATACTAATATATAGCGTGGACATAAAGACATCATAAACACAGATATTACTTTGTACTATTTTTTGATATCAATGTAACCATCAACGATATTAGCAGATACTCCCTCTGTTCCTAAAAAAGATATTTTTGAGTTTTTCACACATATTAAAAAAAATTTACAAAAGATTTTTCTAACTTTGTTTTCATTAATTATTACTTAAGTTATTATTTAAATATTAAATATTATAAGGCCAAATTAAGTAAAAGTAGACAATAAATACACCTAGAAAATTGAAAACTTCTTTCTTTTTGAAACAAATTTTTTTTCTAAAACTACTTTCTTTAAGGAACAGAAAGAGTATTAAAAATTTTATTTCGGAGAAATTGCTTCATACAAAAAACCAACTTAACAATTTAATATACAATCAATAAAAGCATCTACAACTTAATATTTTTGAAATATTTATTTGTATAAACTTCAAAGGCACCCATAAAGACAAATTAAATTCATTATCTTTATTAAAACCTTCAGACCGTTTTCTTTATGAAGGTTTTATTATCATCTTCTAAATATCATAATATATCCTAATTAATAATTTGTCAATTTTAAAAAATATAATATGCAGAATACAGTATATATTATCCGTTATTTCATAGTTTAAATTTTACAATAAAGTCTAAAAGCATCTTGAAGGACCTAACTAGATTTTGTATTCACGGGAAATATATCATATATAATAATAAGATACTTTATAGGATAAGTACAACCTATTTTATTAACGATTTCCTTGTGTTGTTTCTGACGCCGAATCCTTCTCCTAGGGTTTTTCCTCGTCTAAGATGGCAGAAGCCAAAATTGAAGAGATAGTTTGCGAAGACAGGATCAGTGCTTTACCCGAAGATTTGCTTGTGGCGATACTTTTGCTTCTTCCGATTAAAGATGCAGTAGTCACCATGATTTTGTCTAAACGATGGCGCTTTATCTGGACGATGTTGCCTAGACTTGAGTACAAAGAAAACAGAGATGGTGATGATTGTTTTCTTGACAAGTATGATGATAATGATGATGACGATGTTGATGAGAGGAAGGAGAGCATTTGGTGGTTTTTTGAGAAGTCAATGGAACTCCACAAAGCACCTGTCTTAGCAACCTTGCTTCTCAAACTTGGTCCAGGATGTCCTAGTGATGCTGATGTCGGAAAGTGGCTTGCAAAGGCTGTTGATCGCCGCGTGGCTGTCTAAAATTTAAGCTTTGCTGGTCCACATGTCCAATCAGATTGCCTAAGAGCCTTTACACCTGCGAAACACTCGAGGAACTAACTCTCTCTCACAAGATTCTTGTGCATTTCCCTTCTTCTTCTTGTCTCCCATCGCTCTTAGTTCTTGAACTTTTACATGTGGTGTATAAAGACGAGGCTTCTCTTGTTAGCTTCTTATCGAACTGCCCCGTTCTTGAGATATTGAGCGTGACACGAAACAAGGATGACAATGTGACAAAGTTTAGTGTGAAAGTGCCTTCTTTAATGTACTTATGGTATACTAATTATGGTAGTATTACGCCACTGACACTGTCGTCATAGTAGATACCGGTAGGTGTTTGGCTATCGATACTCCGGCATTAATAGACTTTCGAATCACTGATTATTCAGGAGACTCTTGCTCGATCGAGAATATGCCTTGTTTGGAGTACGCATATATGGATGTTAAGTCTTTCCCTGATATTGACAAGTCCAAAACATCTCTTTCCGCGGTCTTGTCTCTCGAGTTGTTTATGACCAATCACGTGGTATAGCTCTCTAACTCTTTATCTATCTAAGAAGCATGTTCGTTGTGATTACATTGTTGCATCTAATTATGTTGTTGTTTGTTTCCTTGCAGCTTGTGCGTTGTAGCACCATAAACTTCACTCGGCTTAAAAAGTTAAGTATATGTCCACATAGATCAGACTGGTTGGAACCACTCTTACTTTTACTTGAGAATGCTCCAAAACTTAAAGATCTTTTGGTAAATTATGTACGTATATATCCTCCTCTTCTTTTAGCTTTAATGGACTAAAATACTAGTCCAAATTTGCCTGATATATAGCCATCATTGCTTCTCAGGAATATACCTTTAGACCCCTGGATCGGATCCCACTTTCATGGAACCAACCGAGTTCTATTCCTGGATGCTTGTCGTCACAACTCGAAATATTTGAGTTTAGAGAATATGGAAACAGGGAAGAAGAGAAAGAATTCTTGAAATATATCCTAGCTACCTCTAAGTGTCTAAAGACCGCAACACTCTCTCTGAGACCCAGCTGGTTCGATCGTGAAGAGCAAGAGTTGATCATCGAGGAGTTGAGAGACATTCCTAGGGTTTCAACGACATCTCAACTTTTGTTCCGATGAAAATGTTACTTTATCATGCTTAGCCTTATAAGGAAGCTGACTTACGTACTGTGCAAGCTTAGACTCATACCATATCATGTTTAATTAGTGCAAGCTTAGCCTTATATCATTGACCCCTAAAAAGCTGCTATTAGATTTATTGCAATTACTGGTGGACGTGGTGGTTCTTCCGATATCAACATTACTCGTGTGGCATGTGGTCCAGGTCACGGTATCAGGTTCGTAGATATAACAATACCTAGAGATTCAAATTTATCAATATTTGACTTTAATTTTTCCACCACTAGGCCATCCAAATTAATAATGTGCATACATCATACATGATGAAACCGATCGAAACTTATGAGTCGAAAATATAATGTGTTATGGGATCATCGGTCGCTGACATTTCAGCTGGCAAATCCTTGTCAAAAATAATAATAATAATTTAGTTCAGTTATTGTCTAGAATTTGTTTAGTTCGATATTTGAGACTTCCATGCCGGTTAGAACTTAACTCGAATTCTCTTATATATTATTTTGTATGAATTACTTTGTATATGACGCAATCTGAAATCACTAGGAATAGCAAACGTTAAGTCATAAGTGTATATCGAAATTAAATTAGCTAGCGATGAATATAAATAATAAAAGAGATCAATTTGGTATATGGGTACTTTTTGAGTTTGTAATTCACAAATAGGGTACTACTACTATCTTTTTAGGGAGGACAAGGGTTAGCCAAAAATATTTTGTATGAAAATATTACGTTGATAATACTAAATATCCAATAATCATCGATCAATATTACTCTAGCAGTATATAACGTAAAGGTAAGGTTCAAACTTTACAATCGTATCTATTGAATATATGATATTATATTGTTTTTATTAGGATTCGAACACTTGTAAAAATTAGATATCTAATCAAATTATATGATTTATATATAAACCACTTATAAACCTATACATAAAAGCTACCATGATATTTACATTTAGTCATGCAAGCTAGATCTTAAATGGATGCATGGTCTATCAAATTCGATGAAATATTATTAATGTACTGACTAATTGGTTATAAACCTGTGAAACTAAAATTGAAAAATGCTTCACCTTTGGTATCCTAAGCTAACGACACATGTGTGCAAATTAATTTCACACTGGTTTTCTTCTAGGAATTGAGTTTTACGGTTCAATTCTTATATACTGAATGCAAATATATTGATATATATATATATATATATATATATATATATATGTGTGTGTTATTATCATGAATCCTGAAGGAGAATGCAGTGAATGTGAGCAACGTAACGTTTAGATACTTTGCAGGGACTTCCGAAAGTGAAATTGCGATAAAACTAGATTGTGACAAAACTGAAGGGTGTAAATATCCTATCATCATCGATCAGCATTACTGTAACGGTGGCCACAACTGTACATCAGGGGTAAATTCTTTATTTATAAATTATATTATGTTTTATAGAAAATGAAAATATATATAGTGTACTAGTTTCTTCATACCCAATTAAGTTTAAAATGAAATTCTCTTAACCTAAAAAAAATAAAAAATAAAAAATAAAAAAATTCTCTTAACTTTCACTAAAATAACAAAGTATGTTTTACCAATGTAATATATATCAAATATCTTGTGAAAAACTGGACGTGTATACCAAAAAATGAAATACTCTTTACTATGCTGTTACATTTAATTTTTATAAAACTAAAACTGCAAAATGATTCAACCTTATTGATGTGAAATTCAACACTCTTTTTTTTTTTGTCTTAAGATATGATTTTAGAGTTTTAATATTTTGGAGAAGAAAATATAACGCACATGTTGTAAATCATATGCAGGCAACTGCAGTGAAAGTAAGCGACGTGACATTTAAATATTTCAAAGGGACATGCGAAAATGCTATTGCGATAAATCTAGGTTGTGACAAGCTAGTAAGTTGTAAGAACATCGTGATGGAAAACATCAACATCACTTCTTCATCTTCAGAAAAGCCTCTCACCGCGTATTGTCAATACGCAGATGTAGTTAGTCATTTTGTCTCCATTGACATCAAGTGTGGTTGTGATGAAGAACCTCAACCTCCATCATCTGCTAAACCTCCGACCTCGTATTCTCGACCTCCGGCACCGGCTAAACCTCAAATAAAAACCCAACAAGAAGAACGATATAAAAATACCAAGCTTAGATTTGAGAGACAATGAACACTTCCTCAAATAAGTATATGTCTTCTCATAAAGCCGCTTCTGAAATAAGCAAATGATGAAGGGCTACCTCTTGCCATTTAGGTTTAAAAATGAATAAAAAAACATGTAACTTTTGGTTATTTATACTTTTATTGCTATTGTGAAATTTATCCATAAGAATGCTATCTCTTATATTCTTTCCAAAATATATACATAGATTTCACAAGATACTTTTTCAATATTTATGTAGTATACACATGCATGTAATCATTTTACTAAAATATAGTTTATAATATTAATTTAAATTTTTGAAAATTTGCATGGTTGATATATTTGATAGGCTTATAAGGTATTGTCAAATAAATAGCATATACATTTAATGCGTTGAATACATACTAGCTAATTAAATATTAAGTATTAAGTATTGTCAACCCATGCCAATTATAAGCATATAGTAACTTCATATATTTTGTTCAAATCTATTTACTTCTTTGACAAAAAAGAAAGAAGAGAATGCCATATGTATTTTTCAAAGGTTTGAACTAATCAAAATGATCTTTTACACTTTGATGCCTATGAACTCTCAACTTTACGTATATATACAGCTCGCAACACACAATCTTAATATTATATTTTCTAAGAAAAACAAAATAACTATTTTATTATTAATTAAGATAAAAATGGTGAGGCAAAAACATTCTCCCTTTAAATTTCAATCATGTATTTCATTGTTTCACTTTCGTTTACGCATATACACATACATGATACATATATATATCATAACTATTTTTACTGTTATTAGGATTTCGAGTTACTGTTTCCGGTGCTTTTAATAGCATCGTCCTATTTGCAATACGGAGATAGCCGGATGACTCTAAGCATTAGAGATTTTCTATCCGGTTCCGACAATACAAACGCTGATCATTCTCAAGTAATTTTTTTCTTCTATAAAAACTCATTTATATTCAGCTAAAATCGTCGAAAAAAATAAAATATTATGAACTAAAACATTGAATCACCGTTTGATAATAATATTTTCGAAATAGGCATTTCAAAACGCATGGAAAGCGTTATGTGAAGCAAAAGGGAAAGATGATCCAACATCTCTAGTAATTCATGCCAATGAAACATATTCCATACAACCACAATTATTTCAAGGTCCTTGTGTATCCCGTAATCTGCATATTCAGGTACTTACTAGAAAGAATGTTATGAATCAACTCATTTAACAGCAAATTAATCAACTTGTCGTAACCTTTTTGCCTAAAAAATGTTCACATTCATGATTCACATGTATATCTCTTTTTTATTTTACAAGATTGATGGAAAAATTGAAGCGCCAAAAATGGTAAAGGAGTGGGGAAGCAAAAAAAGTGAGTATTGGTTATGTTTCGATAAGGTGACAGGTCTCGTTCTCAATGGATCTGGTCTCCTCCATTCCCATGGGGGAATTTGGTGGTCTTCTGTTGAGTTCTACTCCCGACCAGAGGTATGTTGAAACTATTCAAGATGTGCATCATTAAAACATTTGTTTCGCTTGAGGATTTAAAAAAAAAACAATTTTCTTTATATATATTATTTACAGTTTATGGTTTATCTTTGCTTACGCAGGCAGTGAGATTTTCTGGGTGCAAAGACATTATATATAATGGGTTAACTCAAATGGATAGTCCAAGAAATCACATTTCAATTAGTAATTGCATTAATGCAACTTTATCGAATATTCATCTAATCGCACCTGCAGACAGCCCAAATACAGATGGCATTGACATCGCTCTTTCACACAATATCCGTATTTTTAGATCGTCAATCAAAACCGGTATTTCCAATTTTTTTTGTTTCTTAACTAAACAGTAATTGGAATACGCCAATACACAGATTGATCACGAAATTTCTTATCGTGAGATATATATTATATGGTTTTCTACGTACCTATTAGGTGATGATTGTGTTGCCATTAACGGTGGTTCGTACGATATCAATATAACTCAGGTGGCATGTGGTCCGGGTCATGGCATAAGGTTCGCACATATAATTATATATATTATATATTTTGGTTATACGATGTCGTCCAACTATTCGTGGGAGTGCAAAAAAGAACATCATTGTAAACTCATTCATTCGGATAAAGCAATGGCTTTGATCAGGAAACAAAAAAAAAAAAACTGTTTATATCTATAAAGGGACCTGATGAGTAAAAATAAATTAAGTATTAAGTTATGTCTTTTTTTTTTGCTAAAGTATTAAGTTGTGTCTTCTGTCTTCTTAACAGTATAGGAAGTTTGGGAAAAGGAGGAGCCACTGATACGGTACAAAACGTGAATGTAAGAGACTGCAGCTTCAGTGGAACTCAGAATGGTGCAAGAATCAAGACTTGGCCTGTAAGTATTTTTTATTTTTTGTGTGCGAAGAATTAGCATAATATACACAATATAGGATGTATATAATATATTGGATGTGTGACATAATTTTTAGGGAGGACGAGGGTTTACCAAAAATATACTGTACGAGAATATTACGCTGATAAATGCCAAGTTCCCCATCATCATCGATCAACAATACTGTAATGGTGGTGGTCACTGTAAACCAGGGGTAATTTTTTTTTAACTTTCAAATTGCCTTTAATTATTAAAATCTCATATTCATAAAAAGACATATATATATAGTGAAATTTCACATTTGCTAATTATTTTAGATCAATATGAGTTTTAAATCTCGAAATTTATTAAAAAGCAAATAAAATATTTTGGTTGCGAAAATTTTCAGGCCACTGCTGTAAAAGTGAGCGACGTGACATTTAAACATTTCAAAGGGACATGTGCAGAAACGACTGCAATAAAACTAGATTGTGACCAGAAAGTAGGTTGCGATAACATTGTGTTGGAACACATCAATATCACTTCATCATCTCCGAAAACGCCTCTCAGTGCGTATTGCCATTTCGCAGATGTAATTAGCCGCTTTGTCTCCATCGATATCAAGTGTGATTCTCATAAAGTTCCTCAACCTCCCGCACCGCATGCTCAACCTCCGTCACCGTATCCTCAACCTCCCGCACCGTATCCTCAACCTCCACAATTCTTTCCTTTTCTATATTTTAATTAAGCATCGTATGAACTATATTTACTGACACTGTTGAAATGTGATTCAACAAGTTGTTGGAATTCGGTTTTAGCTCATTTACAGTTCAATTAATATATGCTACCGCACAATATAATTACTTTTGGATCTATCCATAGTTTTACCCTTTTAGGGTTTAATACTAATAATGAACACATTCAAAATGTGAAAATCGATAAGCCAGATACAAGAAAACTAAACAATGTCAATTGAATAACCAATATAGGATCCACAAGCGTAGCCCGTAAAAACAAAGAACTAGTCACAAAGCACTCATGAGCTTACTAAAATAAAAAGTGAAGGATAGAGTTTGGACGAGAAAGATGAAGAATGAATAGGACCGCGCCTACTCAAGTTTAATTTGTTAATCACACACACACACAAATGTGTAAATAAGAAGTTTGTTTAGAATAAGTATTGCTTTGAGCCTCTTTTGACTGCATATTTGAAAATATGGCAATAATAAAAATAGGGAACCCAAAAAAATAGATATAGGGTGATTACGGCAATACACCAACCCTAAAAATTCTTTTAACCCAACCCTAAAAAAAAGAGAAAACACACATAATGGACCTCGTCATATAGGTTAGAGATCAACAACTACAAAGCTCATATTGCAATTGTAGATTTCGAAATTAGTCTGATTGATATAAAATTACCGGTTAGATGTAGTCAGACTCCGGTTATATTATTATTAAGGATGGTAAAAGTGAATAAATATATATTTATATACATTGAAAAAAATAGCGAGGGGATACGTAGTGGGCCAATAGCTAAGCCCTTTAGTCGATTAAAAAGGCGCCTTTAAGCCACGTAGCATATAGCAGTACAGTCACGCCAACCCTCTCTCGCTACATTTACAC
>JAHZTW010000103.1:136307-170095 GCA_020283515.1 Alliaria petiolata | reverse complement strand
TAGATGAATGGTGGAGATATTTTGGTTGTGATGCTCCTACTTTACAAAAGTTAGCAATACGAATTCTTAGTCAAACCGCTTCTTCATCTGGATGTGAACGTAATTGGTGTGTATTTGAACGGATTCATACCAAAAAGAGGAATCGATTAGAGCATCAACGACTTAACGATCTCGTATTTGTTCACTACAACTTACGTTTGCAAGACAGGTGAGTATAGTATAAAGTTATGTGTCTTTATATAGCTTAAATTATAATCAATTGCTTACATGTTTTGTAATGTACAGGACTAAAAAAAAAAGATCGTATGATCCTGTTGATTATGAATCCATTGATAAAACAGAGTTTTGGATCGTAGAAGAAGAAGAATCAGGTGAACTTGATTATGATGAATTAGAGAAGGCTCTTGCTGAAGAATATCCCAAAGATAATGAAGAGATAAATCCAGAAAATTTTAATGGTAAACTTTATGATTTATTTTTTAGTTGTATGTAATATATTGACTAAATTATGTGATTTTTTTCTTTAGATTTTGATGACGACTTCACGATTCCACCTGAAGAACATGAAAGAAATGACCATGAAGATAATCATGATTGGTTGCTGTGATTTTATATATTTTTTTATATCTTTCGCTATTTAGTTTGGTTAAATTTGAATTTAAAATATTTAATCATTTTAATATTTTATTATTGTTATTGAACTATTTTGTTAAACATGATATGAATACTTTTATATCTAATTTATTTTTATATTATTAAAACTATATAGTATATATATATATAAAATTATCAATTAGTTGATCCACGGTCGAACCGGTTCTACCCAGAAAAACCCGGAAACCCGGTGACCCGATAGGTATTCCGGTTTGATGTCCGGGTCGGGTTTCAAAACATTGGTTTAACCCGTTTAACATATTGGTTCTAACTTCTAACTTTCTAAGAATAATCGTTCGTCTTCTTAGCCGCTTGAGAAGAAGGTTTTGTGTTCTCAAGTCAACAAAGCAGTATGTTGTCTTCTCTTTTGTTTCTAATTTTTAAGTGTATTCTCTGCTCATGTTTGTGTGTCCCTTAAGAATCAATTATGTCTTAGTACAATCTGTTTTTTTGTGTGATTTTAGGTAATGGAAACAGAATCAAACGAAAACCTTGAAGAAATAGCAGCTGCAAACCGTTCAATCCGAGGAAAAAATGATGTTGCTTGGGCATATGTGATTCAATCAAAGGATTCAAGAGGGAAATCGGTTTTAGAATGTGGGTTTTGTCACAAAAAAAATTAGGAGGTGGCATTAATCGGATGAAACACCATCTTGCCGGTGTAAAAGGAGATACAGATGCGTGTACAAAGGTTCCGGCAGATGTGCGATTCAAGATAATGAGTGCGTTGAAAGAACTTGAGGGCAAGAAGAAGAAGAATGTTTATTTTTATGATCCAAAGACGGTCCTGAAATTCAAGATGTTGATGGAGATGATACTGGAGTTGATTTTCGCCCAAGTCAAAAGAGGAAACAAGGTACTGATCTTCACTCATACTTTAAACGAGGTGTGCATGATCAGACCCAACCTACTATAAAGGCATGCATGCAAAGTAAAGAGAAAATACATGATGTGGACATGTCTGTTGCATTGTGGTTTTATGACGCTTGCATTCCGATGAATGCTGTGAATTCTCGTTTTTTCCAACCTATGATGAGTAAGGTAGCAAGCATGGGTCATGGATATGTGGGTCCTTCATACCATGCTTTACGTGTTGGGTTGTTGCGTGATGCTAAAGTGCAAGTTTCTTTGATCATTGATAATTTTAGAAGTACTTGGGCTAATACCGGTTGTACTCTAATGGGAGATGGATGGAAGGACACAAGACAAAGATCACTGATTAATTTCTTAGTTTATTGTCCCAAAGGAATTACGTTTATAAAGTCAGTTGATGCTTTTGATATCTATGCAAGTGCTGAGAATTTATGCAATTTGTTTGCTGAGTTTGTGGGTATGATTGGTCCAGAGAATGTCGTTCATCTAGTGACTGATAATGCAGCCAATTATAAAGCTGCCGGAAAGCTTCTCGTTGAAAAGTTTCCCACGATAGCTTGGTCTCCATGTGCAGCTCATTGTATCAATATGATTTTGGAAGATGTATCAAAACTACCAATGGTTCACAATCTAGTGCTACGTATGTCTAAGGTAACCATTTTTGTATACAACCATAAGTCAACTTTAAATTGGGTGAGGAAAAGACCTGGCTGGAGAGAGATCATTCGTCCAGGAGAAACACGTTTTGCTACAACTTTTATTGCTTTACAAAGTCTTCATCAGCATAAAGACGATTTACAAGCTCTGGTTACAAGCAAAGATTTGGAGTTTAAGCAGCTTTTTAACACAGTAAAAGAAAAGGAAGTTAAATTGACTGTCTTGGATGAGCGTATGTGGAATGGCTGCTTGATAATTGTCAAGAGTATAACTCCTATCATCCGTCTGTTGCGTATTTGTGATGCTGATGAGAAGCCTTCTCTACCATATGTGTATGAAGGGATGTACCCAGCAAGATTAGGCATTAAAAAGATGTTCCAAAAAAGGATGTTCACTACAAGCCTTATACAAATATCATTGATCGACGATGGGATCGTATGTTACGCCACGATCTTCACGCTGCAACATACTATTTGAACCCGGCTTTCATGTATGAGCAAGATACGTTTTTTGAGAAGCCTGAGATTTTGAGAGGTTTGATGAACTTATTTGAAAAGCAAAAAGATAGTAGCAAAACAAAGCTCTTTCAAGAGCTTAAACTTTATCGAGAACGTGAGGGAAGCTTTTCTCGGGAAATGGCTCTACCATGCATAAAAACTTCTCAGCCAAGTAATTCATAATATAATCATGATTTTACTTTTATTGTTATATGTATATATAGAATTCTGATATAATTTTATTAATATTTGGATGAATGGTGGAGATATTTTGGTTGTGATGCTCCTACTTTGCAAAAGTTAGCAATACGAATTCTTAGTCAAACCGCTTCTTCATCTGGATGTGAACGTAATTGGTGTGTATTTGAGCGGATTCATACCAAAAAGAGGAATCGATTAGAGCATCAACGACTTTTTTTTTTTTTTTGCTAAAAAGCATCAACGACTTAACGATCTCATATTTGTTCACTACAACTTACGTATGAATCCGAAAGGTGTAGTGAACAAATATGAGATAGGTGAGTATAGCCGAAAGTTATGTGTCTTTATAAACCTTAAATTATAACAAATTGCTTACATGTTTTGTGATGTACAATATTAAAAAAAAAGATCGTATGATCCTGTTAATTATGAATCTATTGCTAAAACCGAGTTTTGGATCGTAGAAGAAGAAGAATCATGTGAACTTGATTATGATGAATTAGAGAAGGTTCTTGCTGAAGAATATCCCAAAGATAATGAAGAGATAAATCCGGAAAATTCTAATGGTAAAATTTATGATTTATCTTTTAGTTGTATACTTGTATGTAATATATTGACTAAATTATGTGATTTTTTTTCTTTAGATTTTGATGAGAACTTCACAATGCCACCAGAAGAACAAGAGAGAAATGATCATGAAGATAATCACGATTGGTTGCTGTGATTTTTTATTTATTTTTTATCTTTCACTATTTAGTTTGGTTAAATTTGAATTTAAAATATTTAATTATTTTAATATTTTATTATTGTTATTGAACATCTTTGTTTTGTTAAAATGATATGAATATTTTTTATATCTAATTTATTTTTATATTTTCAAAACTATATAACATATATATATATAACATAAAAATTTATAAATTAGTTGATCTATGGTCGAACCGCCTCGACCCAGATAAACCCGGAAACCCGATGACCCGATAGGTATTCCGGTTTGCTGTCCGGGTCGGGTTTCAAAACATTGGCCTTGATATGCTTTCCTCCACTAATAGTCGTAGATAGTTACACGACATGAGGCTGTTGTCCAACATACAACTGGTACACCTTCATCCTGACTTTTTGGTAGTCCTCTGTTAGTGCCAAAAATATTATCAGATGAATTATTCTATACCAGAATATATGTGAAGATAAAATAGAATAGAATATGATGAAATAGAATGGATTAAAATTGAAAACCTTAACAAGCAGCATTTGCTCACCACAAAAGGCCCTCCAATAGCATAGTCCCAACTGCTAGCGAATTAGTAGCCCATTATTTTGCAACATCTATAAAAGTTTGAATATGTACCAATTTTATAAACCCAAATGCATCTACTCTGGCTAAAAAATTAAAACATTTACACATGCCATACTACACATATCATAATAAAAAAACACTCATTTCGTAGCAATGGTATATCTACATATTCATCATCTATCACTACAAGAATTCATTGAATTAGCTACCGGTTATTCCGTAGCAATAAGAAATAATCCGTCGTAAAAACTACGAAGGCTACGGATGGCGACAGATGATTTTCGTTGCCTCAGCTCCGACGCTAATGTTGATCCAACGCTAATCTGTAGCCATTTTGCAACGGATTAGCCAGAGCAATAACCGTAGCCAATAGCAACAATATGGCTACGACTTCTTCTGTTGCCCGTTAACGACGGGTTAGCAAAGAATTATCCGTTGCTATATGTTTACAAAGTTTAACTACGGTTTTCCCCTAGCAAGTTTGTGGCAAACATAGCAACAGATTTGGTTACTGATTAAATGTAGCCAAATACACAGCTACATATTTAGCAACAGATTTCATTGTTGTTTTAACTAAAGAAGTTGCTACGTATTATTTGTAGCTAAGCTAATATAGTTTATTCATTTTCTCAATAATATTTGACTTTTATTAAATAAAACTAAATTATTTAAGTTTAAGACATTAAATATATAAAAAGAAGAAATCTTAAATTCCTAAAGATAATAGAAATGGTTAAGCATTCATTCATTATACATTTCGACATTCTAGTCAACAAACAAAAAAGGTTACACCGAAAAAGTGAAAACAAAAGACATAACAACAATTCAAGCTGAAAAACAAATACTTTGTTTGTTATGTATTTAGTTTTCACAAAAAAAAGTTCTAGGAAGATGAAGGAGTGGTCGAACCATTAGTAGATGCTGCTTCAGTTGGAGCTGTCTGGGTGTGTGGTGGCTGAGATGGATTAGGTAGCTGCTCAGCCCCAGGTGGCAATGTGACTCCCCTAGCTTCACACAAAGCACTAAGTTGTTGGCTCATAAGGTTGACAACTCCAGTCAAATTGATCAGATCCCGCTCATAACGAGCTTGACGAGGAAGAACAACGGCTGGTGGATCAATGGGATCATAATTCTCCATCTCTGCAGTTCNTTAAAGTCTCTTAGCTTGACTTTCCTTACTCTTCCCTATGTTGGTTTTAGGGTGAAGTGGGAGGCAGGAGACGTGGCTACACTTGAACTTTGTGGCATCTCAGCAGTGAAGATGGTGAACATTATCTCTTGCACACGTCCGTTATCCTTCTCATCCATACCCGGAGGGATAATCGCTTTGGCGCTCACAAGAGGATTGCAAAGGCATGTGGTCTCAGCCATATATTCTTTAGCATCAGCTTTGAGTCTCAATGGGTGAAGACTCAAAGTTTTTGTGGGCTGAGCAAGTGTAATAACCACGTTCTTCTTCTTCTTTGGCCTCTTCCTTGCCCTCCTTGCCTTCCTTGGCAATTTCACCAAAAGCTTATCCAACTTGGGCTGATCAATCAAAGCTTGAGTTGTGGAGATAGAAGCAACTCCTTTACCATTCTCTAAATCCTTGATCTTGGAGGCTAATGTCTCAAGTGTGGAGTGAACATCTTCCTTAAGATTACCCATGTTGGTATGGATCTCATCCAACTCCTTATCAATTTTCATTGCGCCATTCACTTGACCATGTAAGAGTTGTTGGAGCATACTTTGAATGACATCTTGAGAATGAGAACTAGAAGCTTGACCTTGTTGCACAGAACGTGGGTCTTTAACCATGGAATTGGCTCTCTCATGGTGTTTCTCATGAGCCAAAACATTTCCTCTTGGTTTCACTTGTATGAGTTTCTCCAAGCGCTCCAATTTATCTTGCAATTCCTTCCATGTGGAGTCTTCACATGATCTCTTTAGAGGTGTTGCATCACGCCCTTCATAGTAGCTTTCACTAGTCTTGGTCAAGTTCTCAATAAGTAGCTCTCCTTCTTCTATTGTGAGGTTTTCAAAACGCCCTTTGCTAGCCACATCCAATGTACATTTGTGATCCTTAGCAACACCCCAATAGAAAATGCTAAGGATTGCTTCTTTCTTAAACCCATGATGTGGACAATCCCTAGTGTATCCTCTAAGTCTCAACCATGCCTCATGAAAGATCTCATGGATGCCTTGCTTGAAGCTCAAGATGTCCCTCCTCATTTGGACTGTTTTTTTTAGTTGGATAGAACCTTTGAAGGAAGACTCTTTGACAATCATCCCAAGATTTGACCAAATGAGATGGTAGAGCTCTCTCCCATTTTTGCGCATTTTCTCCAAGTGAGAAAGGAAAGAGGATGAGCTTGATGCTATCTTTGGGCACACCTTCAATGCTAATCAAGTTGCACAGCCTCTCAAAGGACTCCACATGATCATAAGGATTCTCCATTTCATTCCCTATGAACTTAGAGCATTGAATTAACCTCACAAGACTTGGCTTGATCTCATAGGCCGTGGCTTCTATTGGAGGAGGATTGATTCCAAATCTTAACTCATGATAATGAGGAGCATCAAAGCTCCCAATTGTTCGCTTGTTCCCTTGAGCTTGGGGAGGTGTAAATACACGTTCTTGAGGTTGTGGAGCTTGGTGAATGTTTCTTTGGTTGTACTTCTCCAAAACCTCAAGTGAGCTTGTCTTTCCATGTCTCTTCTCTTTGGTTTGGTACCTTTTAAAGCATAAGAGAATCAAGGAAAACAAGTTAGTACCAAAAAATAAGAAAAAATTCATCATCTTCAAAAGAGATGAGAAAACAAGGTAAAATAAAAACTTAGTCTCAAATAGATTCAAAATCCTAATGTTTAATGCTAGACTCCAATGGCAACGGCGCCAATTGATAACTAGCTTTTTTAGGGCTTTAATCAATCCTAAAGCTTAGCATTGTCATTGTAATACTTTAGGTATCAATTCAAAGGGGTAGAGATTAAAAGCATTAGGTATGCATGAAACTATCTAATCTAAGTCATTTTCGGGTTAATTGGTGAAACAAATCGAAATAAACTACTTCCGACTACCTTAAGACCACGAAAACTATTTTAAAATCCCGACCAAGGGGTTAAACTACTGCTAGACTACTTCTAAACGATTAAATGACGGAGCCAGTAATTTTAGAAAATCAAAATCTAAAACCGGAAAAACTAGGAAATTTCTAAAAACCAAGGATGAATTTTAAAAACTAGTAATTAAATTCTAACGACTACCGGATGATTACTAAACTAAAGAACACTACTCTAAGCTATTTTTAAAATACTAGAACCATTAAAAACACAACTTTTCGAATTATGAAGACTCTAATGCAATATTAAGCTAAATAGGAGATTTCTAACAAGCTAATTGAAATGTGTAATTAATAAAGGCAAGGATCCAAAGATGGGGTAATTGAATAAGAGGATTAAGATGGCTAACTTGATGTTCATACTTTAACAATTCTCATTTTTAGAATTAGGAATCTCATTTAGACTTTCCCATCTTAGGTGGTACAAATCTCAATTGCAAACCTACATTTTCCCAACTTAGGTGGTACTAATCTAGTGTTAATCTTCAACCCAATGCCTAATTATCATTAGTAAAGGGGAAGAATTGCAAAAGTGGAGAACCTAATCCTAAGTGAATCAATAAACCCTTTAGACAACCATTATCTTGGTGTAAAAAGGTAGATCTCTTCTTTAGGTTAGTTTGGCATTTAATCAAACACTTTGTGGGTGATAAATGCCTTTGTGTTTAGATTGCATGGCTTGTGCTAATCTAACACTAGAAACACTAAATGAGAAAAGGGTTTTCTGAAATTAAGTCCTAAACACCAAACTTTCCACTTAAATCTTCCTAATTTAACCCATTTTCAAATCCAAGAAAGACTACTCACTAATCATGTTTGAACCCTCCATAATCATAAGATAAGAAGAGTTAAACATGATTAGCTAAACAAGGAAGAAAGATTTAAAACATAAAAGACAAGTACTTAAATTAAAATCAAGGTTTTTACAAGAAATGAAAGCTTAAAAGTACAACTATGGAGGAGAAGGAAAAACTAGATCTAAAAATGGAGAAGATGATGATAATTTCGTGGCTCTCCTAAATGAGAGAGAAAAAGAAGGTTTTAAACTTGGTGGCCACACAAAAATTAGGTAAAATGTTCACTTTGGACCACACACAAGTGGTCCCCTCACTAGAAGACAAAACGTGAGTTGGCAAGGAAGGAAGGGAATGAATTTTAAAAGAAGATCGATCTGGTCCGTCCGATCTTGGGATCGATCTTGTTTGAATCGATCTAGGGTGGTCGATCTTCTTACTCGATCCAAGGCTGGAACGGGCAAAACCCATCTATATTTGGCTCGATCTCAACTCCACTTCTTTTGGCCGAGCTTTCTCTTGATTCCCATCAACTCCCAAGCTTTTCTTGAACCTTCTTGTCCATGCTCAGCATCCAAGGCAACATAATGCACACCATATAACCTGAAAATGATGCAAATATGCAAGAAATATGCAAATGCTAATGCAACATGTCCTAAAACCTAAAATGGGACAAAAACTACAATAAATCTAAGTATGAGTGCAAAAGTGAGTGCAAACCTATCATAAATGGGTGCTACATATGCGAAATATATGAGTATATCAATTAGTCTTTATTAAGTGTTCTAGGCATAGAGATGGCTTGATTATTTGCTTAAATGATTGCAAGATTGTTCATTTAGTTTTCCAAATCAATGATTCCATCCCTAGGTTTCGTTTTTAGTTAATTGTCAATCTTGATTAGTAGTTAATTGCTTAATTAGTACTTAATTAGTGATAATTAAGGCTTAGTTTCATATAATTGCTCTTGTAGTGTCTCTCTTAGGTTGTGTTTTGCTTTTAATTGTTGCTTGTCACCTTGAATTCGAATTTAACTTAGCTTAAACCAAACTTTGCATTCTCATTGAATCAATTTCCCAAGATGGATTGATACCTCACATATTGCAATGATATGAGCAATTGAGGAATTGCTACAAGACATAAAAAGTCTTGTTTCAATCCCCAAGAGAAAAAGGAAATAATCACAACTTGAACCCATCTTCAGAGATACCATTTATGTTGGTCAAGCTGCATATCCTCTCAAACTCATCCAAGTGGTTTAAAGGATCCTCTATATCCAACCCATGAAACTTGTTTTGTTGAACCATTGAAATCAGCCCACTCTTGATCTCAAAACTATTTTTTTCAACCGGAGGAGAAATAATACCATGGCGAGTAGTGTGAGTTCGAGGAGAATCACCAACCCCAATGTGTCTAGGGTGCCTTGGTGGTTGTCCATTACCACCCAAACCTTGTGCATGATCCATACCCAAACTCGCAAGGCAAAGTGTTCTTGTTGTTGGATCAACTATAGCTCGAATGCATGTATCTATAGAGAGGAAGAGTAGTCCAAGCAAAATAGATTAGTAATCAAAGCAAAATTAAACTTAATCTCAAGTTGAGTTAAAATCCTAATGCTAAAACCAAAACCCAAATGGCAACGACGCCAAATTGATAAGATTGGTAACCCCATCCTTGGATTCGTTTTAGTCATTTGATAATCTTGATTAGTAGTTAATTAGCCTTTAACTTGCTTTATTAGTGCATTTATTGCTTAATTAAGGTGTTAGTCACTTTTGTTTGGTTTGTTTGATCACTTAGGTTGCTAGTTAAATCTCAAAACTTTTATGTTTGCTTAGATTAAGGAGTTTTATGCATTCCTATTGTCTAAACCATACCCATATGGATTGATCCTCAAACACTACAATGACATGAGTGGGATTTGAGTAATTGTATAAGAATAAGGAAAAATCCTCTTATAAAGGAAATTTCAGTGACCGTCTTTCTAAACCATAATCCATTGACCGACATCAATGAGAACTCAGGCAAAAAAATTCTTACTATAGTTCCTTTAACACTAGTCCGGATTCCGATATGTGAAAATCTAATTATCTTAACTCCTAAACTTAACTATAGAACTACTCAGACATGCTTGCAAAGAATAAGTAAAGAGATAAAGAAAAATTCATAATCAATAGAAAAGGAATTCGAAGGGGTTCATAAAGCTCCTCAAGAGATTTAGAGATTAGTCTCCCCAAGGTTACAAATTGCAAAAAAAAAAAAAAGTATGAATGGGAAATAAAATGTAGTAAAAAAATGACTAAAATTGAGTTTTTATAGGTGCTAGGTCGGTTTTGGTCTAAATAAGGAAAAAAACAAGTGGAAAAGGCAATTTTGGGCTCTCAATTCTTAAGACTGGTCACAGGAAAGTGTTCGCATCCGGGCTATGTGACCGAGATTCTGTCTGCAAGTAGTAGACCGGGTGCATGAAGCTTGTTCTTGTTTGGTGCTCCTTGAGTCCCTTGAGAGCGAATTGTTTGCCGGGTGCAGGAAGGGTGTTCTTGGCTGGGCTCCATGACCGGTCTAGTGCCCTTCCAACTCCAAACATGATTCTTCATCCGGTTTCGCTCCAGTTCTTATCATGTTCGTCCATTTAGCAAAAAAGACCGGCATTACTCCAAAATCACTAAAAATACAAAAAAAACTTGAAAAACCTTAGTTAAAATGCCTAAAAAATGCAATACATCACATTGCATTAATTTTGGTTACAACAACAAACAACTTTCATATTTTGTATTAGCTTGATACATGTTAACAAAGTTTATAGTGCATCGATCAATCTCAGTGGATTCGATCACTAAGTACTATGATAGCATCAAGTGCACTTACAGGTAGATAATCAGAAATATTTTGGGTAAACCTTTAACATCACATAACACATCAAATTTTTGACGCCGTTGCCGGGAACCATTAATTGGCTACGAGTTTCGGATTAGAGTTGCCTAAGGTGCTTTTGCTTTCTCGTTTTACTTATTTCTTTTCTTTATCTCCTTGTGTTTCATGTTTTCTTGAGTAAGCGATAGAGATATTTCAGAAAGTTTGAGATATACCACATGGATCATCACAACCGAACAGTTGGCGAGTTCGATTCGTTGGTTGTCTGCTTTACGAATCGCAATCCGATATGCTCTTCACCACTTCCCAGAGAGTTTAAGATTGATAACATCGATATTTTATCGTTTTTAGCTATCATAAGTGAGCACTTTAATAGGTATTTCACTCGGGTTTTCATGCATTTATAGTTGTTTTCGAGTATTTGTATGGGCAAGACTCTTTTCAGGTTTACTTAGGAAAAAGGATGCAAAACAAGGCAAACACACATGTTTGAGAACATGTACGAGATGACAGCAATTCAACACCAAACGGAGACCTCCTCCACACTTGATCAAGCTGATTTTTGGACACAAGATAGGCTGATCTACTACTTTTTACGCCGAAGTGAATTGAGAATGATCTGACAGTTAGATCTCAAGTTACATGAAAAACAAGAAGACTTGTCAAGCAGATGCAACACAAGAAGACACTGCGCCACCAGCTCCCATATCACGGCCAATCACCCTTCCACCACACCATGAGCAGTCGACCACCAGGCCAGCACAAAATGTGTTTTGCAAGCCCAATTGCAAAGCCTGTCAAGCCCATTTGTCGTTTACTTCAACGGAACCCTAAGTGATGTCTAAGAAGAGTTGAAGACCTAAAAATACTTGAGTTTTAGGGTTTTATTATGTTTGTTTTTAAAATTTTCGTTCTCTAGGGTAGCCACCACCACATTCCTTAGGTGTGAGCTCTTTTCGAGCCTCCTAGAAGAGCTCGATTAGTTTCGTAGCCGCAAAACTTTTTATCACTTTTGGTTCTTTATTTTCTTAAGGGAGATATATATGTTCTTGAACCCTCTTGCTTTTACATAGATCTATTTAATAATATGGTAACCCTAAACACTTTTAAACCCCACCATTAAATAGCCTTTTTAATACCGAGCATCGTATTCCCAATCTAGCATTTTAAATCAGAAAAGCTCACCAAACACCTAATTGAATGTTAAAGAGTTAGCTGACTCGAACGCAAAATTTTCTGTAGGGCTGGAGTTCGCATTCGGATCAGAGCACGTGACTATAGTGACAATGCTTTAATGTAGGTGTTTGCTTAATGTGGTATGCAGGTCTTTGATTTCTATGTTCTCAAATTTTTAAACCTCTTTTGTTGAGGACAAACAAATATTTAAATCTAGGGGAGTTGATATACTCTGTATTTTACAACTTTTTAATATGTTTTTAAAAGGTTTTTAATAAATAACGATTTGGTTTTGGCCTATTATTGGTTTTTTAATGTTTTATAGTTTTAAAGCCTTCACATGTAATTTGGATGATGGTATGAAAAGAAGCTAAAAACAGGTATTTTGGAGATTGGACAATTTTCAGAGGCCATAGGTTTTGCATCTAAACAAGGACTTCCCACCATCTGATCATCACCAAAATTGGACAACCGATAGCCATGGATGTTAGTTTTCATCTCCAAGTGATTTTAAGTCAATCAGGAATCTGGATAGAAAGTTATCCTCCAATTACTTAATATTGGTCTGTTTGGCGACGAAATGGAGCAAGCATACAATTACACCTTGATACCGATCGACCATATGCATTTTCAACTGATCGATCGAGTGAATCAGGAGCATTAAAGACCTTCCTTTTCTATCAGATTTCGCACTAATTTTTTTGCGATTTTTCCTAGTCGACTCCTATACCTATAAAACACAAGAGTGTCCCCAAAAATACCAGGGAGAGAGAGGCTTGAAAAGCTTCTACACACAGCCACCAAAAGTTTCAATTTTTTATTTCAATAGGCTATAATATTTAGAACGCAAATGCTGTTTCTAAACATATGGTAAGCATATCGAACTTGTATTGCATTGTTGTGTTATTGAATCTATTTTATGTATGGGAGTATGATTTAGATTTGATAGCATAAGTCGGTTTTGAGCCACGGGAGTGGTATATTCGAATTGTAGTGTTTCAAGCTCTAGAATGAAAGGTTCTATGATTGTCTCTAGTGTTAGAATAGCCTAACCCATGAACCCCCCCCCCCCCTCCTTGTTTAGGATTTTCATCTACAGTCTCTTTATTTAAGATTTGCTTGTAGAAAGGAGTTTTGCTAGTATTTAATTTTGCCTTTTTCCTTTTTTCGTTCGTTTTCTTTTCGGAATCTTATACTTAAATTGTGATTGAAACTAGATTGAAAAGAAATTCAGAATCCCTAAACCCATGAACCCCCCCCCCCCCCCCAAAGATTTCCTTACACCCAACATTTCGTTTATTGCTTTGTCATTGCATTCTTATTGCTTTTGTTTCAGTTAAAACAACAAAACCATCTTTTACTTAGTACTGCTGCGTTTGCTCTGCACTTGCAGAAATATTTTAAAGGTAAAAAGCACATCAATCATTAGTATAGCATATATGCATTTTAGTTTACCTTTTTAATGCTTTGTACATTTTAGAGTCCTAGACGGTTTTGTATTGAGTCTTTTTAGGATATCTTCTAGACTTTGAAGAGAACTCAGCGTGAAAACGGTGCTAAGAGAGAGAGAGAGAGAGAGAGAGAGAGCTGAGCGAGGAAAGGGAGCAAGAACTTAGGTAGGAGACAGTGCGGTCAAGGCAACCATCCGAGTGAGCCGATGGGAGAAGTACAAAGAAAAGAACACGAAGAGCAAGCCAAATTGGCTTGAACCACTGTAACCAACCGCTGTGTCAGCGTTTCTACTTTTGATTATGTCAAAAAGGGTTTGTCTCGCGTTGATGATATACTCATATATTTCGTGAATTCATCATGCATTTATGATAGATTTTCATTTATATTGCATTCATACTTAGAGTAATTGTTACTTTTGTCCCATTTTAGGTTTTAGGACATATTGCATTAGCATTTGCATAGTTATTTGCATATATGCATCATTTTCAGGTTATATGGTATACATGGAGTTGTGTTGGATGATGAGCATGGACAAGAAGATGAAAGAAGAGCTTAGGAGTTGATGGGAGTCAATGGGAAAATCGGACAAAGAAAAAGAAGCTGAGATCGACCCTTAGATCGAGCTGCCTTGCCCATTTCAACCCGAGATCGAACTGGAGATCTAGCTGCCTTGCCCATTTCAACCGAGATCGACCCCGAGATCGAGGTTCTTGGCCATTTCAAGAACTAGATCGACCCAACTGATCAATCTTTTCCTTCTTTCTTTGGACAGCTCACACTTTGTCTTTTTGTAAGGGGACCAATATTTTTGGACCTATATAAACAACTTGACCTATTTTCTAAGGTCAACCACGTAATAGTCTTCCCCATTTTAGATCTAACCTCCATGGGAGGAAAGACCTTAGCTTCTATTTTTGTAAGCTTTTGATTTTATATTAAGTACTTCTCTTTAAGCTTAAATTTTTCTTCTTGTTTAAGCTAATAATGTTTAACATCTCTTATCTTATGATTAAGGGCTGTTCGAACATGATTAGTGAGTAATCTTTTAAGGTTTAAGGTTGGGGTGATTAGTGATGTTTAAAAGGTTCAATCTTGAGTTTTTCTTGTTCTTAATCCTTGTCTCTTCTTGGATTTGGAGGGTTCAAATCCTAGAGATGCTCGATGGAGATCTCTTTGATTCTAGGGATTCCCTTATCTCATGAGGACTTAGGGAGCCCAAACCAAGAGGCTAGCTCATCCTAACCCACGATGGTGGAAGATTAGGGAGCTAGTCATGTCATGTTAAGATCTTTGATTTATGCTCATCAATCATCTTTTCCACCATACACCATGGGTTAGGAGGGAAGGTTGATGAAGGGATATTTACCATACACCATGGATTAATCAAGTTCTTACTTCTTAGACTTAGAGATTGCTCATTAGAAATGTGTAGATCTATATTTTGAAACCCCAAGTTCGAATTTTGAGCCTCCCTAGACATGAACCTCAACCTTGAATCTGCTTTTAGCAGTTGAATGTTTAAAGTCATCACCTTTTAGATTTAAATCTTGAATCTTGTTCCTTAGGTTGCTAAAAATCGCTCATTTGGTATCTTGTAGTTTTGGAATTTTTAAAATCAGTAGCTCGGTCATTTAAATTCCTAACAGTAGCCTAGCAGGTTCTTAGTCCTTCATTTGAATTGTTAAAATTGCCTAGCTAGTCATTTAGTTGTTCCAAGTAGTTTTTAGAATTTATTTCCCCCATTAAAACTGAATTTGACTTAGCTTTCTTGAGTTCTTGCCTTCTTGGTACCTTTTACACCCAATTTGGATTGACACTTAAATTACTACAGCAACACAAAGAGGCTTTAGAATTGATTTAAAACTTGAAAAAGACTAGTTATCAATTGGCGCCGTTGCCAACTTGGGTTTAGTTGAAAGTATTAGAATTTGGAACTTAATAAAGACTAAGTTTTTATTTTTATTTTGGTTACTAAACTCTCTACTTCAACACTTGTATTCTCAGGTACATGAACATAGGGACAAAAGGAGACAACAACTTGCTTGACAAGATTCATTTTGTTAGTCAAAATCTGGATGTGTTTGAAGAAGAGGGACAAAGTCAAGAGGCGTTTAACTATCTAGCCAACCAAGGAGGCTGTTACCAGGGATTCAACAACTATCAAGGAAAATTTCAAAGGCAACCACAAGGGAACATGCCATATGCAGCTCCTGGTTTGGTACCTCAGCAGCAAGTTCACGTTCACACCCAAGACTCCCTCCATGACATGCTCCTACAGATTTTGCAAGCACAAGCCACTATCATGTTAAACATGCAAAAGATTTTTGCTGAATCTACCACTAGGATGGATGCTTCTTACAATACCCTTGTTCCACAACTCAGCAACATCAACAACGAGTTGGAGTTCGAGCAAGGAACTCTACCGGGCCAAAGTGAAGCAAATCCAAAGGAGTATTGTCAAGCTATCCAAGCTCTTGAGGAGAGGACTTCCACTCTTGATTACATGGATCCATTATTGTATGAACATGAGTATGAGACTTCCATCTACTCCAATGATGATTCTAGTCTCAATGATGTCATTGAGAGCCTAAGTGGGGGGTGTGATTTTCACAAAGATAAATCATGATGAAGCTAAAGACATCTTGAGGAAACCGGTTGAGGAGGTTTTGATGATGCAAGAACTGTGTGATGAGAAGCAAGGGCAGACCAAGGAGCCTACAGGGGAGTACATTTCAGAAATTGATGAGCTCAAGACCTTGGCAAAGCACAACAATCCGGGAAAATTCTCCATTGTATGCAAGCTAGGCAGTGAAGAAGTTCAAGATGCTATGTGTGATTCGGGTTCCACAGTGAGTGTTATGGCACTTGACATGGCCAATAGACTTGGAATAAGAAGTAGGGATTGGCATCCTACTGAGATCACGTTTGGAGATGGGTCTACAAAGAAACCTCTTGGTTTGATAAAAGACTATCCGGTGAAGATTAGAAATTGCTTAGTACCAACTGATTTTGTGGTCATGGAGACAAGGCCAAGAGTCTCCCTATGCTCCTTGGTACACCATTACTCAGCACTTTGGGTGCAGCAATTGATTTTGTTAAAGAAGAAGTCATCCTAAAGAATGTGAGTAACTCGGTTTCATACCCGATCATGCCTCATTTAGTAAAGTTTTGTTGAATGATGGAAGTTGAGGAAGACACTTTTGATCAAGAGGAACGTGTGTGTAAGAAGATTAGGGAGGAGGCTGACTTGAAAAGGCGTTTGGAAGCCCAAGCTTTGAGAAACAAGCAACTACCTAAGTGTATGCAAGACAAGCCCGCGGGAAAGGCTAAGGTTGCTTGTGTCTCAGATACAAGTAAGGATAAGGCCTAGACTAGGCTTAGGTCTACTGCTGAAGAAGAGCCTGATGGTGAGTCCCTACTGACCCTGTTTGGTTGTGCAGAAGAAACACCTCTCAAGAAGAAGCCACCAAAAAGAAAAGACAAGAAAAAGGGCTATTTGATGAGTTTAACCAAGAATCCTAAGTATGGGTCTAGTATGGACAACACTGAGCCTAGGATTAAGTTCAATGATGAAGAAGAGCCTGATGTAGAGTCAATGCTGATGATGTTTGGTTGTGAACAAGAAACAACTCTCAAGAAGACGCCACCAAAAGGGAAAGGCAAGAAAAAGGACCCTTTGATAACTCTACCCGAAAAAGCTAAAGATGGGTCAAGCAATGGACGTGCTGGGCTAAGGACCACTTTGAGTTTACATCCATTGGAACTCAAGGATGGCTCCATTGAGTACAAAGTCAAAAGCAAAGGAGGCTCAAAACCATTCTCAAAGGCAAGGGTCATTCTTCTACCCGGTTTAGAGAAGGATGAATACAAGAGATGCTGTCTACTATCTACACCATGGATATGCAACAAGGAGCACACTCAGCCACGTCTCCAGCCACCCACCTCATCCTAAAACCAGATTAGGGAAGAGTAAGGAAAGTCAAGTTAAGAGACTTTAAACAAAGCGCACTTGGGAGGCAATCCCATGTGTATCCTTGTGTATATTATTTTTATTTCAGTTCTAGATTATGTTTTTTAAGTGTGTGTGAGCAGGAACAAAGGAGATGGAGATCCAAAACCAAGTTCTTGGGGGTTTAAAAAGCAAGGAAAATGAAGCCGCCCGAAGATCGATGGCTAGATCGTCGCATCATGGTCGATTCAAGCAAGATCGAGGGCTGGATCGAGTGCTTCCACTCGATCTTCTGGACATAATGATGGCTGGATCGACCATGAGCCTCGATCTTCTGCTAAGAACGACCCAAGGATCGACAGAGCGACTCAATCCCAGTTCGAACCTCAGCTAGCTCCAAGGTACACCATCCACAAACCTTGTAAATACCATGCATTTTTAGATTTCGTTTTTTGTTTTTGTTTCTTGGTCTCTCTTGAACCTTTATTACACAAGGGGCTGTGTGTTTGGGGGAGAGGTTGAGAGATTTAATTTTGTGCTTTATGTTCTTATGTTTCCTTTAGCATATTTGAATCTTCATGCATTCATATATTTGCATAGAAAAATCAAAACAAGTTCAAAAAATTCAAAAACAAATTCATATAGCCTGCATTTGCATTTGTAAAATATTTTAGGATTGAGTCTAGATTTTATCATATAGGTTGCTTGCATTCATATGCATAAGGGGCAATTTTCCTTGTAAAGTGTTTTAAGCTCACAAATTGGTTCAAGGCCCTAGTTAGTAGTCCTTTGATGCTTTGTGCAAACTATGAAATTAAGTTCTAATCATATTTGGATCATTTGTCTTGATTTTATTGGCTTAAGTTGAAACAAGCATAATTGAATCCTTTCCTATTAAGTGGAACCTTCACATGAACTTCTAATTATCATACTTGTGCATTTGAGAAAGAATAGATGGATTACATATACATATTTAGGCTTTCTTATTCATTTCACCACTCTCTTGTAAGTCTAAATAGAATTCCACACCTTAACCCTTGCCTCATTTCAAGCCAAAAATTCGTGTGTGACTTGTGAGGCCTTATTTTTGATTGAACTTGGCATAAAGTGTTAGGTTTAGGGCGACATGTTAGGCTCCCATATATTTCTAGCTTTGCATATTGAAGCTAGTTGTAGGCTTGATTTGGGTGGGAGTCATGGGTGTTGTGATTGAAAATGCTTACTTTGATTTCAGATTTGAGAAGAAGTTGGTGTAAGGAGTTCGAATAAAAGAGACATATAGTTTGAAGTGGTTGGTCTTGAAATGTTTTGAATGAAAGCTGAAGTTCTTAAAAAAGAAAAAGGGGATAGCTCTCAAATAAAAAGAAAAATGATAAAAGAGCCAAAAGGCCAAGAGCATAAAAATAAATAATAATAAGTAAAGAGAGAGAGCTATCCCAAGAAAATATAAAGAGCTAATCTATGTATGACCATACCACTCACTATAAGAAAGGTTGAAGAAGTTTCTCTAGGATTAATTTATTTGATGGAGTTTTTGTGGGTTGTGCTTGGCGTCTTGCCTTGTTTGATTTGAGTATTTCTAGAGGGTGAGTGAGCTGAAAAAGAAAATGAATGAGAGGGGAATTAGGATCATTGTTAGCATAATGGGTAGATGAGAGTCTAGTCAGGTATGCATACATTGCCTTTTACCTTTAACATTATGCATGAGTTCAATCTTTCTTGAGAGAAACCATTGCTTTGAGTACCCACTTGAATGAGATCATTTTTATCTCATACCCTTGTCCCTAAGCCAAATGTATTCGGTCTTGATTGCATAAGTGTGATTCAAGATTTGAGCTTTAATGAATGTTAAAAGTTTGGATTCTTGGATTGTGAGTGTAGACAAGACTTGATTTGAAATTCAATATGTGATGAATATGGCTAAGTTCTTTGGAGTGGAATTTGGATGCTGAGCATGGACAAGAAGATGAAAGAAGAGCTTAGAAGTTGATGGGAGTCAAGGGGAAAATCGGACAAAGAAAAAGAAGCTGAGATCGACCCTTAGATCGAGCTGCCTTGCCCATTCCAGCCCGAGGTCGAGCTGGAGATCAAACTGCCTTGCCCATTTCAACCGAAATCGACCCCTAGATCGAGGTTCCTGGCCATTTCAAGACCTAGATCGACCCCAAGATAGACCCAACTGATCAATCTTCCGAACCAGTTTTCCCTTCCTTCTTTGGACAGCTCACACTTTGTCTTTTTGTAAGGGGACCAATATTTTTTGGACCTATATAAACAACTTGGCCTATTTTCTGAGGTCAACCACGTTTTTCCTTATTGCCATAACCTCCATGGGAGGAAAGACCTTAGCTTTTATTTTTGTAAACTTTTGATTTTATATTAAGTACTTCTCTTTAAGCTTAAATCTTTCTTCTTGTTTGAGCTAATCATGTTTAACATCTCTTATCTTATGATTAAGGGCTGTTCGAACATGATTAGTGAGTAATCTTTTAAAGATTAAGGTTGGGGTGATTAGGGAGGTTTAAAAGAATCAATCTTGGGTTTTTCTTGTTCTTAATCCTTGTCTCTTCTCGGATTTGAAGGGTTCAAAGCCTAGAGATGCTCGATGGAGATCTCTTTGATTCTAGGGATTCCCTTATCTCATGAGAACTTAGGGAATCCCTTAAACTCAAACCAAGAGGCTAGCTCATTGTAACCCACGATGGTGGAAGATTAGGGAGCTAGTCAAGTCATGTTAAGATCTTTGATTTATCCTCATCAATCATCCTTTCCATCATACACCATGGGTTAGGAGGGAAGGTTGATGAAGAGATTTTTACCATACACCACGGATTTATCTAGTTTTTGCTTCTTAGACTTAGAGATTGCTTATTAGAAATGTGTAGTAGATCTATATTTTTAAACCCCAAGTTCAAATCTTGAGCCTCCCTATACATGAACCTCAACCTTGAATCTCCTTTTAGCATTTAAATTTTTAAAGTCATCACCTTTTAGATTTAAAGCTTGAATCTTGTTCCTTAGGTTGCTAGAAATCGCTCATTTGGTATCTTGTAGTTTTGGAAGTTTTAAAATCAGTAGCTCGGTTATTTAAATTCCTAGCAGTAGCCTATCTGTTTCTTAGCCCTTCATTTGAATTGTTAAAATTGTCTAGCTAGTCATTTAGTTGTTCCATGTAATTTTTAGAATTTATTTCCCCCTTTAAAACCGAATTTGACTTAGCTTTCTTGAATTCTTACATTTTTGGTACCTTTAACACTCAATTTGGATTGACATCTAAAGTATTACAGCAACACAAAGAGGTTTTAGGATTGATTTAATACTTGAAAAAGTCTAGTTATCAGTTGATCCGCATCACTCTAAGTATAAATACTCTTTAAGGTTGAATTTTATGATACGTCATATCATAGTTTATTTTATTTGCCTCTTTTGGAGAGGAGACATCATTGTCTTGGATCTTAAGAGGCAAAGTGAAATAATTTTTATCACTTCTTTAATCTTTCAATATTTGATCTTTCCTTTGTTTATCTTTTGTTGATGCTTTAAATATGACTGAGTAGTTTATTAAATGGGTTGAGAGCTTAGTAGGTTAGAATGGTTCAATGATTAAAAGATGATGTTTAACGCTAGATCTTCTCGTTTTCCTTCATTTATGGTTTTCTTAATGCTGGATAAGGATTAGCTAACCATGATCTAGATGCCAAGAATGCCCCGCCCAACAGGTGTTTTTGGATATGCTCGAAAGAGCTTAAATGGACTTTTCTTCCCTAGCTAACAAAAGTTGATGTTAGGATGATTAGTGGGCTTAGTGGACTTGTTCGAAAAAGCTCATTTCTCTATCTAACAAATGAAAGTTTGGTCAAGGTATAATGATTAGTAAAGTTATTAGTGCCACGATAGCGTGCTAATTTAGCTTAGTGATTCATGTCCTAGGATCAATATTAATAGTGTGCGTTAGCATCATAGTTTTTTGTGTTCCATTCAAACCGATTACTTTGCTTGTAATAGTCTTAATCTTGGAAATCGCTCTTACTATTTATTTCTTAGGCCATGTTCGTTTTTGTTGTTAGACGCTGTATCTGGATGCTGCATCTAGACGCTGCATATGGATGCTGCATCTAGACGCTGCATCTGGATGCTGCATTCAAATGTTGTTCGTTTTTTATTCTGACTTTTACATTCAAATACTGCATCTGAACGCTAGTTTGTTCGTTTCTGATTTTGGAATAACATTCAGATGCAGCTAATTGAAATAGATTAAAAAGAACATCATTTTGTTTGAAAATAAATTAATAACTATTCTAATTACATAGATATATTTAAAATTATATTTTCATAATTTTTTTAAAATATAATATTAATTTTTATAAAAATATTATAAATTATATTTTATGAATTTCTATTTTAACAATTTTATTTAATTTTAATAATTTTTTTAAAACACATTAATAAAATTTTAAATACATAAAAATAAAATATTAAAAATTAAACTTTAATACAACTAATTCATAACACAACTTAACCAAATGTAACACTAGCATTCAGAATATGCAAATACAACAACATATAAAAACACAACAAAATATAAATACTAATATGGAAGTCTACGTACTTGTGCTCTCCTTAGTAATAGAATCACGTAGAGTTTCCATCATCCTATCACCAGTCGGTACATATGGAACATGTTCAGTGTTACCTTCATCTTCTTCATCTCCTTCCACTACTTGATCACCATGATGCTCATAATCTTCCACTGCTTGCCAATGTACAAAATCACGATCTTCGTTATGTGAATCTCTTATGAAATTATGGAGTGCCATAGTTGCTGTCACAATCTTCAACCATTTTCTCAACTCATATTTAGGATGTTTGCGATCTAAGATCCTCCACTTTGCTTTCCATACTCCAAATGTTCGTTCAATCACCGATCTCAAACCCGAATGCTTGCGATTAAACAGCTCTCTAGCATTTGTTGGTGGTCCACCTCTGACATATTGATCAAGATGATACCGAATTCTACGATGAGGACCCATATAACCAGTCCTAGTTGGATATCCTGAATCAACAAGATAATACTTTCCGTTGGGAGGATGCGGGAAAAAAGGTTCCTTTGTAGCACAATGTGTCAACACTTTAGTATCATGTGCTCTTCCAGGCACTCCAAGATATGCATATATGAATTTCATCTCGAAAATACATATAGCAAGCACATTCATTGTTGCTTCTCCTTTTCTACCCATATAAGGTCCTACATTCTCGGATGAAGGACGAATTGGCACATGAGTACCATCAAGTGCACCAATACAATCTTTAAAGTACGGATAACACCCTCGATTATTTACCAAAGTAGGACTAGCTCTTGTGAATTCACCTCTTGCCGGTTTCAAACTGTCTGCTGCAAGCTTCAAAAAGACACTCAAAACCTCATCCAATTTTCTTTTCACTGTATCAAGAGAATGCTGATATCTCTCGGCCAAAACCCGCATAGTTATATCTTGTGCAACCATCTCAACAAACATTGCCACACTTTCTTCAAGATAAACATGAGAAGATTCCTTCAACTTGTATTGTTGAGATAGTTTTTGACACAAGCTCATAAAGGTAACTTGACTCATACGGAGAATGTCAAAACATTCTTTTTCAGATTCCACCATAAAGCGTTGCACACGACGTCAGCCAACACCACCACGTTCTGTCCTATGTATTTGTCTATCAGAATGAATATCACCGAGTCCATACAACTCTTGTACAGCAGCATACATATTGTTTTCATCGTCTAGACTTATATATGTGTCATCATCTTCCCAAAAGAATCTGAATGTATTCTGCAAAACAATACCAGAAAAAAACATAAGCATCCTCTTCATATGCTAAAAACATAAACAATAATATGAATGTATTCTGCAAAATAATAAGAGTAAACAAAATCATAAACCAATAAGCATAAATATATTTCATAAACGATCAGAAACCAAGTTTGAAAATGTCATAATCATAAACTAATAACATAAAATATCACAATCATAGGCATAAACTATACAAAAACTAAAGTTTTCACATAAAATATATCTATGCATCTCTGCTTTTATCCGTTGCAAACTCCAAGTACAAGACCTTGTTCTCATCCTCTTCATATGCTAAAAACGTTTGAAGGTTTATAGGATTTGCTTGGAGATAAACAATGGCCGCTTTGTACAAAGGAGACCACATCCTCACACTAGATAGTGAATGTAAAACCCGCATAGCACGTATCTGACTACAACTATAATCAGGATGTTGTTCCAAGAGTAAAATTCAAGTTAAGTAATGTACCTTAAATCGTTCTTCCCACCAATCATCACTCATATCTATGCAACCATTTGAGTCATAACCAAGCCCGGTTCTGTATGTCAATCTTTTGAAAGATGCATACTGCTTTTTACAAGTATTGTACTTATTTCTGAATTTTCCCCATGTATGTTTTATTCCAAATACTTCATGGAACTTATTCAAAATGTTTTGCTTCCCTGTCTCATTTATTCCTGCTTTTTTTGCATTTCCCTTATCTTTCTCTTCAATTCTAAGTTGAAGATACAAACGTGTTTCTTGATCACTCCAGATATAAGTGATCTATGACTCAAAACAATATTTCCAAAACACTCATCAGACTTTAACTAACATACAAATATAAGACCTTTAACTAGAATTTTATTGGAAGATATGAATACTCACATCGTTACTGCTTGAAGCCATATTCTCTTTTGCTGATTTGATCTTCAATTCTTTCTAGGACTTGAACTGCTCTACCTCTTTCTCTGTTTCCCACCAAGTTTGGTTATAAGCCAAGGAACAATCTAAAAAGACAACAAGTAAAGTAAACGAGTTCAGAAAGTTCCTAATACACAATAATACACAGATCACATGAAGAGAATGATAAAAGGATATCAATAATGCAACAACCGTAAATTTGTACTGTCAAATACCAAAATCAGTTTCACCAAAACCATAAGCTGAAATCAATAACTTGACACTGAAAACAAAGTAACAACTAACGTTGAAACAGAATAGGGAGCAGAACAAGAACACATAAACAGGGTACAAAAAAGAAGCACAACATAAATTAAGCATAATCTCGTATTTGATTGCAGCACTCTAAACCCAGAAAATCAAAACCCAGAAACCGTGAGATTAAAATTAGAGGTATGAAACTTCAAACTCAAACCCAGGAATAAAAACCCATAACAAGATAACTCATTTTCAATCATCTTAAATCAAAACCGTAGCTCAACAAAAACTGATACCCAGAAATCAAAACCATAAAAGAGGAGTCATGGAGAGAAAGAAAACTTACATGAACGAGGAGTTAAGGATCAAACGAACGAACCATGGATCTGAGCTGCGTTGTGAGAGAGAGAGCTGCGTTGAGAGAAACCATGGATCTGAGCTTCGTTGTGAGAGAGAGAGCTGCGTTGAGAGAAGAGAGTGTTGTGTCACGGCCCGATCATTTCCCGATCATTTCCGCATCTCACGGGCCGAACCACGAGGGGCTTCGGGACGGATGGTCCCCGAAATCCGCCCACTCAGTCCTCCACTCCCTAAAAGCCGCCCACTCATCCATCCACTCCCTAAAAGCAGCCCACTTTGTTTCCCACTATGTTTCCCACTTTGTTTCCCACTTAGTTTCTTTAAATTTGGGCCCTTAGATCAAGTTGATCCTCACCATCCATTTTGGAGGTGTTTTTGTATAAATAGAGGTAGGATGCCTCATTTGTAATCACTCACTCATTCCTTGAATAAGAGAAGCATTACAACTTTTCCTTCCTTTCTTTCTAGTTCTTCTCTCAAAGGGTTGAGTTTTCGTAGTGAGACAGGCTGCCTAGTCTATTTGCAGAGGCAAAGAGAGGCTAGGGCCGCACGGTTTTGATCCCAAATATCAATCCCGTGACACGTGGTATCAGAGCGAAGGTTCGTTCAGAGGCTGAACGATGTCCGACAACGAGAATGTTATCAGGGGTAACAATGGCGACGAGGTTCTCGACTCAGAGGCTTTTGATGCAAACGTTCCAAGGAAGCAGCGCGACAAAAGCAAGGCTCGAGACAGGAGCAGGGTCCGAGACGAAGTTGGGGCTTTGAGCGGAGCCATGACCGATATGGATGAACGACTCGAGAGAGTCGAACATACGACTTCCGAACTCGAGAACACACTGTTCAGCGAAGTTGCGGATGTCAAGAATGACTTTGGTGGAATCGAAGCAAGATTCATCAAGTTGGAGGATACGCTGATGGGAGCGGTCCAATCGTTGAAGGTGAGCATCGAGGCGATGCAAGAAGATCTCATGTTGTGCAAGAAAGCAGTTGCCAACGGGGGTACCAACAACTCGGGCTCAGGAAAGGTGGATTTCCCGAGACCATCACGGTTTGATGGCTCAAGAGATGCCAAGGAAGTTGAGAACTTCTTGTGGCATATGGAGCAATACTTTGACAACCTTGGTCTTACCAATGAATTGGCAAAAATCAAGGCAGCCACTTCTTATCTCACGGATACGGCCATGCTATGGTGGCGAAGGCGTCATGGTGACATTGAGCGGGGCACATGTCAGATGGCTACGTGGGATGAGTTCAAGATGGAACTCAAGCGGCAGTTCTATCCAGAGAATGTGGTCTATGAGGCACGGAGGAAGTTGAGGGAACTCCGGCAAAAGGGGAAGATCCGAGACTATGTCAAGGATTTCACCACACTCTCATTGCAGATTCCGAATCTGTCCGAGCAAGACCTGTTATTCCACTTTGTGGACGGGCTCCAGGGAGGGGCCAAACAAGAGTTGCAGCGAAGAAGTATAAACTCTGTGGACGAAGCCATTGCTGCGGCCGAATCTCTTTCCGACTTCTATGTCCAAAACCAGACCGAGAATTTCAGGAGAAGAGAGAGGGTGACTCCACGACCTGAGGGGGAGAGACGGGACCAAGCAACACCGTCTTACACTCGAAATTATGTGAAGAGTTCGGGACGTGACGAGTACGAGGCAAAGAAACGTACTTTTGTTCCGAGAAGCGGATGTTATGTGTGCAAGGGGCCGCATCCAGCGAGGGAGTGCCCAAAGCTAGGTTCCTTGTCAGCTCTCCTTGAGCAAAAAGAGACCGAATCTCAAGAGGATGAGACCGGTATGATGGGATCTCTTCAATTACTCAAAGCCCTTAAGACAAATCCGGTGTCCAAGGTGATGAATAAGGGGCTGATGTATGTTGAAGTCACCATTAATGGACACACCACTCGAGCAATGGTAGACACAGGCGCAACCCATAACTTCATGTCCGATGACGAAGCAAGGAGACTCGGTCTCACATGGACCAAGGGCGAGGGTTGGCTCAAGTCGGTAAATGCCAAAGCCAAACCACTATTCGGAATCGCCAAGGATGTTGTACTCAGTTTGGGAGCATGGAAGGGTCCAGTAAACTTTTCGGTGGCACAGATGGATGACTTTAAGGTCGTGCTTGGGTTGGACTTTCAGCGGCAAGTCTCGGCTATCCCCATGCCCGCCCTTAGCACGGTATGTATACTCGAGAAAGGATCCCCTTGTATGATTCCAACCGTGGATGCACCGAGCAAGGATGGTGTTAAGCAGCTCACGGCGATGCAATTAACCCGGGGAGTGAAGAAGGGAGAGATAACATACCTTGCCTTCCTAAAGGAGGATGACGGGATAGGAAAGGGAGATATCACTTCCCCCATGATCGAGACAGTCCTTGAGCAGAACAAGGACATGATGCCACCCAAGCTACCCAACGAGCTACCACTGAGGAGAGAGGTAGATCACGAAATTGAGTTGGAAGTGGGAGCCAAACCACCCGCAATGGCACCATACCGCATGGCTCCCTCCGAACTAGCCGAACTTCTGAAACAACTCGACGAATTACTTTCGACGGGGATGCTTAGACCGTCAAAAGCTCCCTATGGCGCACCGGTACTATTCCAAAAGAAGCAAGATGGCTCTTTACGGATGTGTGTGGACTACCGAGTGCTCAACAAGGTAACTGTCAAAAATCGATATCCGATCCCGTTGATAGCAGATTTGTTCGACAGACTTGGTGGGGCAAAGGTGTACACCAAGATGGATCTCCAAAAGTGCTATTATCAAGTTCGAATAGCCGAAGGAGACGAGCCCAAGACAACGTGCATCACCCGGTATGGCTCCTTTGAGTGGCTAGTAATGCCTTTTGGTCTTACGAACGCTCCAGCTACGTTCTGCACCCTCATGAACCAGATATTCCAACCATACTTGGACCAGTTCGTCATAGCCTACCTCGACGACATTGTCATCTACTCCAACTCAATGGAAGAGCATGTGGGACATTTGCAAACCATCTTCCAAATCCTCCGCGATAACAAGCTATTCGTGAAAAGGGAGAAGTGCACCTTTGCGACAGATGAGGTACAATTCCTAGGACATGTTATCGGGCGGGGAAAGATAATGATGGACAATGCCAAAGTAACGGCCATCACCGAGTGGGAAAGTCCAACTAAAGTAACAGAGTTACGGTCTTTTCTTGGACTCATTAATTATTACTGACGGTTCATCGAGGGATACTCGAAGAAAGCTGCACCATTGACCGATCTTCTGAAGAAGGAGAAGAAGTGGGAATGGTCGGATCAGTGCAAGGAGGCGTTTGAAGGGCTCAAGACTGCAGTAAGCCAAGAGCCGGTCCTTGCCTTACCCAACTTTAATCTCTCATTCGAGGTACAGTCTGATGCTTTCGACTTTGCTATTGGTGGGGTTCTAATGCAGGAGGGGCATCCCATAGCATTCGAAAGCCGCAAACTAAATGACACCGAGAAACGCTACACCGTCCAAGAGAAGGAGATGACAGCGGTGGTTCATTGTTTGCGGGTTTGGCGACATTACCTCTTGGGAGCCCCATTCCATGTCAAGACGGACAATGTGGCAACGAGTTACTTCCAGACTCAAAAGAAGTTATCACCGAAACAAGCCCGATGGCAAGATTTCTTGGCCGAGTTTGACTACACACTAGAGTACAAACCCGGGAAGGCTAACGTTGTCGCAGATGCACTGAGTCGGAAGGCAGAACTCGCAGCAATCAGCCAGGCCGTAGGTACAATCGTGGCTAGGGTTCGAGAAGGATTAAGCCACGACAACACTGCCAAAGAGTTGGTGAGATTGGCAGAAGAAGGCAAGACTTCTCGATTTTGGGTAGAGGACGGGCTCTTATATACAACAGGGAGACGCCTCTACGTGCCAAAATGGGGAAGATTGCAACGAGACATTATCCGAGAGTGCCACGACACCCCATGGGCGGGACATCCAGGACAGAAGTGAACCATGGCGCTTATAGAAACCGCCTATGATGAAGGATACCGTGGAACTCTATGTGAAGACTTGCCTTGTGTGCCAACAAGACAAAACAGAGACCAAACGACCGGCGGGGATGTTGGAGCCACTACCCATACCAGACCGACCATGGGAGTCGGTTTCCCTAGACTTTATCAGTGCCTTACCAAAATCTGAAGGGTTTGGGTCCATTTTGGTGATCGTCGATCGATTCTCAAAGTATGGGACGTTCATAGCCTGCCCAAGAGACTGTACGGCAGAATAAGCGGCTAGGGCCTTCTTCAAAAACGTGGTCAAATTATGGGGGCTACCAAAGAACATCGTGAGCGATAGAGATCCCCGTTTTACTGGAAAACTATGGACCGAGTTGTTTAAGAATCTCGGGACGGGACTGAGCTTCTCAACAAGCTTTCACCCACAGACGGATGGGCAGACGGAAAGGGTGAATTCTTTGTTAGAATGCTACCTTCGGCACTTTGTTAGTGCTAATCAGCGGGACTGGGCTAAGTTGTTGGACATTGCTTAGTTCTCATACAACCTGCAGCGAAGCGAGGCAACAGGCAAGAGTGCCTTCGAACTCACAACGGGACAACAACCGTTCACTCCCCATACCTTGGCTACACCGGCAGTCGAGTCACAAAGTCCGGGAGCGGTTAAAATGGTCCTAACATGGCAAGATCATGCAGACATTGCACGGATTTGTTTGGAGAAATCCCGCAAACGGATGAAGAAATGGGCCGACAAGAAGAGGCGTTTGTTGGAGTTCACGGTAGGAGACCAAGCACTTGTGAAACTCCTTCCCCAACAATTCAAGGCATTTCGGAGCATACATAAGGGACTGATCCGAAAGTATGAGGGGCATTTCGAAGTCACTGCCAAGGTGGGCAAAGTTTCATATAAGTTGGATCTTCCACCAACCTTGAAGATACACCCGGTCTTCCACATGAGCATGCTCAAGTCATACCATGGAGATGATATGGAGCACGATCGAGGCAAATCAACTCGAGCACCGCCGATAGTAACCAAGTCCTATGACAAGGAGGTTGAAGAAGTCCTCGAGTCAAAGGTGGTTCGAAAACGGGGCGTTCCACGAAGCACACACTTTCTCATTAAGTGGAAAGGACAACCCGTATCAGAGGCAACATGGGAGGCAGAGAGCGAGCTATGGCAATTCACGGACCAGCTCAAGGCATTCACGGCAACGAGGGCGTTGCCGAATTAGGTGGGGGAGAATGTCACGGCCCGATCATTTCCCGAACATTTCCGCATTTCACGGGCCGAACCACGAGGGGTTTCGGGACGGATGGTCCCCGTAATCCGCCCACTCAGTCCCCCACTCACTAAAGTCCGCCCACTCATTCATCCACTCCCTAAAAGCAGCCACCATGTTTCCCACTTTGTTTCCCACTTTGTTTCCCACTTAGTTTCTTTAAATTTGGGCCATTAGATCAAGTTGATCCTCACCATCCATTTTGGAGGTGTTTTTGTATAAATAGAGGTAGGATGCCTCATTTGTAATCACTCACTCATTCCTTGAATAAGAGAAACATTAGAACACTTTCCCGTTTTTCTTTCTAGTTCTTCTCAAAGGGTTGGGTTTTCTTAGAGAGAGAGGCTGCTTAGTCTAATTGCTGAGGCAAAGAGAGGCTAAGGCCGCACGGTTTTGATCCCAAATATCAATCCCGTGACAGTTGGGAGAGAAGAGAGCGTCGCGACATTAGGTCATCGTCATTTTTTTTTTTTTTAATTGAGGGTATTTTTGTCTTTTACCTATTACAGATGCAAATTCTGCATCTGAACGCTTCTTTTTCAGCATCTAAAATATCCAGAAATTTGTGATTTACATCCAGCTGCTGCATCTGAACACAATTTTTAATATGGAAAAACGAACAGCATTTTGATGTTTGCATCCAGATGCAGCGTCCAGCAACAAAAACGAACAGGCCCTTAATTAGATTTAGTATTATTGCTTTAGGTTATTCTGCTTTTTGTGGTTTGCTTAGGACTTAATCAAACCCGAACCTTTCTATTTTATTGCCTTAGTTTAAGCTTGAGTTCTTACGTCTTAGTGTGCTATTCTATTCTCTGTGAATTCGATCCCACTTATGTGCTACAAGTGGCTAAACCGTGCACTTGCGAATATACTAAGTTGGGCTAAAACTTAAGTAGGAAACCCAGCTACATAAATAGTTATAGAGCTTTGTGAACGTCAATTGAACTTGATAATATTGCTGATCTTGTTGCGTGATTACGTACAAAAGCAGAGTAGTTAAGTAGTTTAAATTTATGTATTAGATTCTTCGAGAGAAGATCTAATACAATTTCGTGTTTGAGTAGTATAACTGCCATAATCAATTAGCTTTGTCATTAAACGAATCCGCTAAACCAGTCCGTGAGTCCCAACATATTTACTAAAACCCAACATTTCGTTTATTTGTTTACTTCCATCGGTTTATTTTCTTGCTTTATTTACTTGCTATTTTCATGACACACAACTACAAAACCCTTATTGTTCATTCTAGTCTCTGTGGTTCGACCCTTAAGTTGTACAACACACTTATTTTCACTTGCACACACCTAGGATTTACAAATTTAAAACCAGAAGAGAAATAAATCCTGCATCAACCACGCCACAAAGTATGATGGTGTGGTCGATCATCACTTTACCTCAGCCCCAAACATCTCTCGCGCGACCATCACCAATCGGCCATATCTGCTCCTTGTATGTTCCCAAACCATTTTCTTAGTCGCGTATACATACCATGGTGATTGAACATACTACAAGGTAAGTAAACTATTCTTTTCAAATCAACCGACATTCTTACTCATTCTCTCGTTGAATTTTCACACTGGGAACAGTGTGATTTCAGTTTGGGGAGGATGTTCATCTGTTATTAATTTGATTTAATTTTTTTAATTGATTTGATTTTCTCTTGAATGGTTTAATGTGTTTCTTTGAAACCCATATTAAGGAATGGTGAAACAAATCTATGATAGTTCGACCAGTGTTCTTCTACACTATACATCTCCTAGTACACCTTTTTCAAGATTTAGTACTAGATTAGGCAGTAGGTAGAAATCTTGCGACCCGACATCTCCCTGAGGAATTCAAACTATAGAGATTCTATCAGATGTAATACACTAACTCTATTGAAATTGGACTTAATGTGATTTAAATTTCTCTTCAACGGTATTAGGCTGGACAACAAACCAGATATTCATGACATCTTATCCTTTTCGCCCCTCTCTGTTGTACCTGAATGGCCAGCTCACTTTTAGTTGGTACCTTGGCCATTATTCAAACTTCATGCATTCTCTCTGGTTGTATTATGTGCGGATATGTGTAAAAACGCCATAGAGGGAGGAACGACACAGTTTTTAGTCACTCAAAATGGAAGACCAAATGGATTTGTGAAGCTGATGTCAACAACAAGAAGCGCTCGATTTTGCCTAGAAGTTCACAAAAGAATGGTAAAATTTCATGCCATATAAGACTCTATCGCAAAAGCTGTTTTCCCTTTCAAAAAATATAATATGAAAAACGAAAGGGAAAGAAACAAAAAGCCTAAAATAGTCTTATTTGGCCAAAACATTTGGAAAAAACCAAAACATCCTCTCGCGAAAACATTAATCCGAAACACTTTTAGCCTCACTCTAAAAACCCTTTGATACCTAGCGTTTGTTAGCCTTAGTTGAATCTTTTGATGAGAAGCTCACACAAACTTTAATGAATGTAGAGAGCTATTTAACCAAAATTTAGATGTCTAGATAGTTTAGGTTTTGCATGGCGGAACCGAGACAATTGTTGCAGGAACTTTGGTGAAAACTTTTTAGGCTGAGTTTCAATAGATGTCGTTAGATGGTTATGGTTTAAAAGGACGGTGATTACACATTTCTCAATCTTCTTTCCAAGCATCGATTTTCATTCTTCTTTCCAAATTCGATTTCTGTTTTGTTTGAGGACAAAAAAGATCTAAATATGTATGGGATAGTTGATATAACCCGTTTTCCCACATTTTTGGACATGATTTCAAGATCTTTTATAGGTGTTTAATGTGGTTTTCACGGTTTTTGATGTTTTGCAGTTTCAAAAGTATTTTCACCTACTTTGGGTTAAAAGAACGTATTTTGGAGGAAAATAACTTTTATACAGATTCTGGCTGTCAAAAGTCTTGCGACTGATGGAGACTTTCTATTTATCCTCTTTTGGCTTATTTTTGGACACGACAAATATATATAAGTTACAATCCGCGATGATTCAATTTGAAGACAATCCAACAATTTTATATCATGAACCATCAAGAATACTGAAGAGATATCCAGCTGCCTCGAAGGAGAGCTAATGCAGGAACAAGATCTAAAAAGCCTTTTCCGGAGCAGATTGAAAGCAAACCGTCAGCAGACTAAACACAGACGTAAAACAAACATAAATCAAACATTTAGCGGTCATCATAATCACCAAAAGTTTAAAGCTTTTGAAATAGTTTTAGCATTACTTTCAAAATGCATTACACAAACAAAGATAAGGATTAAGCAGATGATACGCAGACGAGAGGCAGTGTCATGGCCCAACCCCTTAAAACCCTAAAAGCCCACTTAAAACCCAGACTTAGCCGGATAATTGTTTTTCCAGTTTCTCGTAGTCGTTTTGTGGAGCAGTATTGATATATCATGGTTTTTACCCATTTTTATACCATGATATAAGTGTTTTTATAGAGTCTTTTGGCTATTTTCGAGTCTATATAGCGTCTATGCAGGTTCAGGTACAATTGGAGTTAAATTGGAGATTTGGATACATTTTGGAGCTTAAAGGAATGAAGTCACGAAGTGATGAAGTCAGGAGCGGATTTACACGCAAGGTGTCGATCGACACCACCTAGTGTCGATCGACACCAGGTTTTCCAATTTCCAGAATCGAGAAGTTTCCATATTTTGAAGAAAA